>MU190333.1:1455-44108 GCA_016904865.1 Pissodes strobi
CGGCGGAGGAAAAACGAAACTTCACGGCCCCCTACACAGTCGAGTAATGACGGATTTACTGACGTTTGAAGAAAAAATTATTATAGTATTTTTGAGCAGGAACAGACCCGTATTCAGGAGAAGGGGGGCCAAATTTTAAATTTAAATTGTATGGAGCATTAAATTTGCATACGTTTTTTGATCCGGATACATTGTAAAATTATTATAGTATTTTTGAACTGGAACAGACCCATAATTAGGAGAAGGGGGCCAAATTTTCAATTTAAATTGTATCGGGCATTAAATTTGCATACGTTTTATGGTCCGGAGACATTGCAGAATTATTATAGTATTTCTGAGCTGGAACAGACCCGTATTCAGGAGAAGGGGGGCCAAATTTTAAATTTAAATTGTATCGAGCATTAAATTTGCATACGTTTTTTGGCCCGGAGACATTGTATAATTATTATAGTATTTTTGAGCTGGAACAGAGTCGTATTTAGGAGAAGGGAGCCAAATTTTCAATTTAAATTGTATCGAGCATTAAATTTGCATACGCTATTTGGTCCGGAGACGTTGTAAAATTATTATAGTATTTTTGAGCTGGAACAGGCCCGTATTTCGTATTTCGGCCAAATTTTCCATTTAAATTCTATCGAGCTCTAAATTTGCATACGTATATATGTCCCTCAAGAATGTAAAATTATCGTGTTTTTAAGCTGGTACAGGGTCGTATTTAGGAGGAGGGGGTCAAATCATGAATTTAAATTGTCGTATGAAGCTGAAAATTTGCATACGTATATGGGTCCGAAATCAATATAAAAATATCGTGGTTTTAAGCCGGTACATGACCGCATTTAGGAAATGGAGGCCAAGTTTCGAATTTAAATTATCATATCGAGCTGAAAATTTGCCTAGGTGGGTATAGGTCCGGAGACAATGTAAAAATACTACATGTATAATAACAACATCCATGTTTATTGCTCTATTCCTATAAAATAGAATATATTATATTATTAAATAACATAAAAATAAAAAAGTCGTAAATACATTATGTCGGCATTTTATAGATTATCTAATCTTATTTGGCAAAAACTGTAACATAGGTACATAATATTTAAAACTATAAAATTCAGTATTTTTTTTAAGCTCGAAACATAAATAAGTCAGAGGGGGCAACATTATACATAAACAATCTGTACAATAAATTAACCAAAGCACAGGAGCTAAACTGCTAAACTTATTAAAGTTTTGTGGTAAATACCTAATTATTCGACTATTACTTTCTTAAGTAAGAAATTGTTTTTGAAAACGCACTTTACTATTTTCGTTCTAAAAAATTGTTACTTTGAAAATCTGTCGAAATCTTACCTGTAATATTTACCTACCTAAATTGTTTTATTATTGACAAAATATATTTTTTATTGATGTTTAAGGTTGTTTAATTTTTGCTGCTCTTTTTTTTGTTTTTATCTAATGTCCATTTACAAAACATATAAATGTTAGTTACAACCATCTGTTCAATTAATAAAACTTTGTGTCTGCAACAATTATTATTTTTATCAGCCAACCAACGAATATTTTTTGCCAAAATTTTGTCTGTTATTTTTACCGCAAGGTACTCTCTCGACTCATACAGAATAAAATATTTACGGAAATATAAAAATGATTTTTGACTCTCCAGATTTTCTTCCATAATTTTTATTTAAAAAAAATATTTGCTTTGAATCCTTTAAAAGTGGAATATTACTTTTATTGCAGCTCTCAAAATCATTTAAGCAATCTAAATAGTTAAATTTCTTTTTTATTCGTTTAATAAGATACCCTGTATAATAAGTGACAGCACATTCTTCCAAAGGTGTTGTGTATGTTGCGTTTTCAATTAATACATTTTCAGCACTAGTGGATTCCGCATCAGAAATGTCATCTTTACTTTCAAGACATTTAAAAAATTCATTGTCAGCGCTGTTCTTGTTTTTTGATGTTGTATTAGTAGATAACAATATTTGCCTCTCAAAGTACTCTTTACAATTGGAATATTGTGACGGTTTTAAAAGGCTAGTAATGGTTTGTATTCTAAAAGATAATCGAAATGATTTTGCGGATGGATTTAAATTCCAGCCGCCTTTCTGCCTAACGACACCGAAAAAATTAAAAAAAAAAAAAAATCTTGGTTTAACCGTTTTATAAGAATAAAACCATTACCATCACTTTTTTCAGCATAATTACCGCGTTGATTGTTTGTACAATACCTTGAAAATAAGGAGGTCTAGATTCTTTTGTTTTTTTTTGTTACTTTAACTAAATTAGTGAAAATATATTTTCCTTTCATAAGAGTCATTGATAGTAAATTCAAAACTTGTGTTATTTTTCCTATATTATCTTTTAAGCTCTTTGAAAAAAACAAGTGAGTATCGGAAAGCAGCGAAACAAAAGCAACATGGATTTTCTCTAATGGATCACCCTATATATTTTACGCTAAAGAGAAAGATCTTTTCATCTTGCTTTCAAAAATATATAATATGTTGACATTCAGAGTATAGTCAAAAGCAGTCATATCGTGCTGGTCCAAAGGTCACATTTCTCATTAATTATCATGCCTTTGACAGATTTTGCATGCAAAATCTGCCATAAATGAAGTTTTTAATGAAAATTGTGACCTTTGGACCCGCACGATAAGATCGCTTTTGACTATAGATGTTTCAGAAATATTACACATAATAATACACATAATTACACATATTACTCACATAATTGCTAATGACTAGCCAACGTTTTTGCTTTATTATTGTTATTATATTGTTAGTATCTCACTTTTCTGGAGCTGTCAAATTAGAACTTGTCAACGTGGTTGATCGAGGCAGCCATTTGCAATTATGTGAGTTTCAAACTTGAATATTTCTGAAGCATCTACTCTGAATGTCAACATATTATATATTTTTATCCGATCGGATGAAAAACGACTCCTTTCCGATGTGTATTCTCACCGCAAAAGTCATAATCCCAGTATCTTGTATTCGTTGCTTGGCACGTATGTAACATTTCTGTCCTATTCAAACGCCTTGTTTGTCAGATCTGACGTCTATCAAAAGTAACATTTAGCTGTAGTTTCCGTAGTTACGTAATAAACTTCAAGCTCGCTCGATTCAAAACTTGATATTATGTTGACTTTAAATTTTAAACACCGTTTTTATTTAGAGTATATTTGACTCTATTTTTATAAGTACGTATTCTAATTCAGTCGCATAAAAAGTAGCATGTGCAACTAGTAGGAAAAGTACATTCCTGGACACCTGTGTTGCTGGCCTCGGCTGCGCCTCGTCCAGCAATTACCACAGTCGTCCGCCCAGGAATGTTTTGCTTTTCCTCCTAGTTACAGAATATACTATTTTGAAGCCAGGAGGAAAAGTTTTTCTTTTTAGCGTAAAATATACAGGGTAGTTCATTAGAGAAAACCCATGTTGCTTTTGTTTCGCTGCTTTCCGATACTCGCTTGTCTTTTTTTTTCAAGGAGCTTAAAAGATAGTAAAGGAAAAATAATACAACTTTTTCATTTACGTTTTTTTTTTGGTAAGGAATCACCCTGTGTTACTGGTGAAGCAAAAAAATAGCATTAAAAGGCATTTCGTACATTTTACCCACATTTGACCCTAATTTACCTTTTGTCATTGTCAGTCATGTCAGTGTGAAATGCCAAGGAACTAAATGTAATATTGTGATGATGTTAATAAGTAAAGAATTGATATAGGAATGACCAACATTGGAAACTACATTTTTATCCGATCGGACGAAAAACGACACCTTCCCGATGTGTTTTCTCACCGCAAAAGTCATGATTCCAGTATCTATATTGTACTCGTTGCTTGGCAACATGCAATAACTGTACAAGAATAGAAAATAACAGTCCGGGAATATAACATTCCCGTCCTAGGCCGGGAATGTAACTTTTCTGTCATATTCAAACGTCTTGTTTGTCAGATCTGACGTCTATCAAGAGTAACATTTAGCTGTGTTTCCGTAGCTACGTAATAAACTTCAAGCTTAATATCAAAACTTGGTATTATGTTGAGTTTAAATTTAAAACACGTTTTTATTTACAGTAATATTTGGCTCTATTTTATTAATTTCGATCGGATAAAAAATAGTATGTGCAACTCGTAGGAAAAGCACATTCCTGGACTCCTGTGTTGCTGGCCTCGTCCAGCAACTACCACAGTCGTCCAGGAATGTTTTGCTTTTCCTCCTAGTTACACAATATACTATTTTGTAGGGCAGAAATAGAAGAAATTAAGCAGTCAACATATGGTACTTTTTTAATAACATTAAACTTAATGAATTACACTCGCGTTTAATCACCGAGTATTACCAACATAAAGAAAGATTTCACTGAGGTCTAAAAAATAGTTAGGGTGTCTTGGAAAATCTGGGAAATCTCGCGGGTTCAGATAGAACACGAAAAAATAACATGACAAGTTTCTATAATTTTTTTCCTACCGGCCATCCCTACGGAGATATGGGCTCCCAAAGAACGCCGCTGGTTTTAGGTTTTTCTTGAATAACTTTTAAAGTACTTGATGTAGGTAAGTTAATAAAAATTTAATATGATAACACTAGTAGGGACCTCTTAAACTAGGGCCCTTAAAAGATATTTAGCTTTTTTAATTTACCAGGGCGGACTCAGGTTTACAGCTTAATGCGTATATTCTTAACACCCTGTACGATAACGACCACGACCACGACCAAAAAATATTTGTGAGTAGCATGAACCTTAAGCTATAGAAAAAGCATTCTTGTTCAATATCGATAAAACCGTTTTCGAGTAAAAAAATGATAAAGGAAGTAATGTTTTATTTTTTAATAAGAAAATCGACTTCTTTCTTCGGATTTCTTGTTTTTTTTGGATAACAACTCAAAAACGGTTTATTTTATCGCTCTTGAACGGGAATACTTTTTTATAGCTTAAAGTTCAAGCTATCCAAACATTTTTTTGGGTCTTTATCATACAGGGTGTTAAAAAAATAAGCACTAAGGTGTTAAATTTTGTCCGCCCCTGGTAAACCAAAGAAGCTAAATATGTTGCAACTATTTTAAGGAGTTCTTACTAGTCACCTTTATACTAAATTTTTATAAATATATGTCAAGTACTTTGGAGGTTATTCAAGAAAAACCGATATCTAGCGGCGTCCTTTAGGGGCCCATATCTCCGTAGGGAGGGAAAAATATAGGAACTGGTCACGTTATTTCTTCGTGTTCTATTTGAACCTGGGAGATTTCTCACATTTTCCCGGACACCTTGTGTATTCCGTTCACATATTAAAGTCCTCCCCAGTGTGTCATGAAAAAAAATGTGTTGGCCAACCTGAAATCTCCAAATTATATACTTTTTACAATGATGCGCGTAAATAACTTAGCACCCATAAGAAATTATTTGTTCACATCTAACCAATGAAAATGTAATAGTACAGGTAATAGTTGTTAGGTTCGAATTTACCTTAACTTTAAGATGACGTTGTTTGGCAACGATGTCTATAATTATTGTTGAACAAAAATAAACTTTATTTCTAAATCTTTGCCAATAATGAATAAAATAAAGCATTTGCTTTTGCTCTTTACCTACTCTTGTTGGATGTTCGTAATTTGTCTGTTTATTTCAAAAAAAATTAAGTAAAAGCATTCGTCTAAATTTTATGCATATCACCCATTGTCAATCATATTATACAGTGGTAGAATGTTAAATATTGGCATAAATGGCCAGCATTTGAAGCCATACCTAGATTACAATTTAATATCTCAAAATCTCAATAATAATTATTTTAGGTATACGTAAATGAAAACTGCTTTTCGCCTACTCCTGCACGCTTGCTACTCAAGTCGCTACTGCGTGACGACACGACACGACCAACAAATATTTTCCTAGTAGAATTATCCATTATATTTGACGCCGCGCCGGGCGAATTTCAACCGCACAAATTTGGCAACGTGGCCGGCACGCGGTCGCTTTTACGGCGAGACTCGCTCGATGGAAGCAGGCTCGAAAAGTCTGCTTCCATAGGAGATACAAATTTTTAACATGGGATGAGTTTTCTATTGTGTACTATAATACTCTTTGCCCAAACTAACCCTAAATTAAGAAAAAAGTAAAATAATAAAAAAACAAATATAACCTTAAAAAAAACTTCCGTTTCATCTTCGGTCGAGTGAACATGCGTTCTGGGACGGCTCTTTGGGCAACACGTGGCAAACCAAATATATTACAAGACTATATAGCGTGTTCCGGGCCACAACTTAAGCCAAAACCGTGAGATAGATGTATATAAACTCCACATAAGTCTATCTCGCCTCATGAAGTGACGAAATGCGCAGAAGCACCAAGTTCATATTTATTGGTCTCTACCATTGAAACACCCCGATCCATTTCAATTCAACCAATAGCAAAACTCGATAACGAGATTGCGCAGAACGCTCGAGAATGCGTTGCAATAGACTTATTGGAGATTGGATATTTCTGTCTCTCTCTTTCGGCATAAAAATCCTTTCACCTTATGAGATACTCGCTATATATTCTTATAATATATTTGTGGCAAACGTTTAGTGAACGTTTTTCTCCCCGAGGAAGAATCGGGCGTCCTAGCCAGAAAAATCCCCATTCACGCCGGTACTCAGGCTGTGGGGGGGGGGGGGGGGGGCGCTCCCGTGGGGTAATTGTTGTCTGGATGGACAAGATTTAGGTATTTGTGAGCGTCCAGCCGGTGATGTTCGAACCTCAAGACACGCCATGCATGTAAAAGTCTGAGCCTCCAGTATATACCCGACATACGGGAGGCTCTAAGAATAGTATCTCTGTCCGCCAGGGTGTAACCAATCTGGAAGGGTCGCTCCATCTGTTGCTAAGCCCTGACAGGGGTCTCATTGGGTGAATGCCGTCCAGCGAAGCCAACTCATATCAGAACGAACGAATAACCTTAAAAAGGACTTCCGATTCGTCTTCGGTCGAGTGTGCACGTGTCGAGTATCGGTCATTTTGTTCCAGCTTCATATACATATATGTTAATTTGGGGGCACATGGGGTTTTCAGGGGCTGTGTAGATTCCCCGAATAAGATTCGGACGTCCAGCCGGAGGTTAGAGCCCCGTGCATGTACAAGATTTAAATGTTTTGAATGTCCAGCCGGTGGTGTTCGAACCTTAAAACAAGCCGTGCATGTATAAGTCGGAGCCCCAGGGGTACATACTCGACATACTGGGGCTCTAAAAATAGTATCTCTATCCATCAGGTGTAACTAATCTGGGATGGGTCGCCCCAGCTCTTACTAAGCCGGATAGAGGTCTTTTCTGGCTGAATTTCTCACGAAAAAGGCCAATAGAGAGTTTACTACTACTACTACTATAACCTTAAAAAAAGGTAAACAAAACATCTGTCGCGACCGACGGGAATCGAACCCGCAGCGCAGAAATCACAGGCAAAGACTCTGTCTACTACACCACCAAGATGTTGAAGGAGTTTCGCTAGAACGTAAAGAAATTGATAATTCCGATATTTCAGACATATTACGCATGCACGGTATCGCATCGCAAATTTGAGCCCTATGGCTAGAGGCTTCTCAATCAGAGCTGTCTAAAGCCAAAAAGTTTTTAAGAGTGCGTTCGCCATATTGACAGAATGATATTAACAATTTAATAAAAAAAATCAATTCAAACAGATATTTTTATATTCTAATATATCAACGTTTACACAAAACATTTAGCTTAAAATAACAAATAAAAACTTTAATATTATTTGGATTTAGGAACATAATACAAATTTGTAATTCTCACTGAACTATTGGTAGTAAAGTAAAAACAATTAGCTACACTTTTGTAGTCGTTTTGTGCACGACATAAGAGAATTGCAGGACATTGTGCAGGACGCTTGCTTTCGCTGGACAGAGTCTAAAAATGCTTGACTGTCCTGCTGAATGCAGGACGTCTGGTCACTTTAGAGAGCGATGAAATGTCATGATGAAACATGTCATTAGGAAAATTTGACAATTAGTGCGTTATTAATGATAAGTTGCGCGTGTCTTAACGAATGTGACTTGGAAAAAATTGAGATGGAGGGAAATAAACTATTCAAATGAAGTTTTTTACTCTTCAATGACAATGGGACCAAATTATAGGAAGAGCATGCAGAAAGTTCAATGAAATGTTCCCCGATCTACAACCAATGAACAAGAGAAAGTTTGTATGATAACAAAATAATGTAGAACGTCAAATAACATAAATATTTAGAATAAAGCAGCAAATAACAATACAAGACAAAACATATTATAAAAAATTAGATTAATTTCTTAATAAATATTCAAAATGCCGACCGTCGACATCCAAACATTTACAATCCGAATTTTCGGCAATTCAGTTGTTGACATCTTTATCTCACGTGCAGGTAGTTTTTCAATGCAATTGGTCACTCGTTAGCGGAGGTCTTGTTTGCTCTGTACCGGTGTCCTGTCTGTATACTTTTTTCTCAAATCACCCCACAAGTAAAAATCAAGTGGCCTGAGATCGAATGATCTAGCAGGCCAATTCCACGGTCCCAAATGTCTACACCGTCGAACATTTCGAACAACTCTGTTGTTATTGCCCCAGTGCAATGGGTCGGTGCTCCATCCAGTTGAAACAAACAGGTATGATAATCTTCTAATGGCAGATTAGCCAAAACCTCGTTCACCACTGACCTTAAAAATTAAACGTATTTTTCGGAATTTAACGGTTTACCGTAAACGAGAAATTTTATTTTGTCATAATTAAGGAAGCAAAAATTGTTAAAACTAATCTGTTCCTGAAATCCCATTTCCTTGACAACATGTGGATTTTGGTCGGCCCAGAAATGCTCGTTCCTCTATTAAAATTTTTTTCCCTGGAAAATTTACCTTCGTTCGTTCAAATTATTTTCTTTACAAAGTTAGTATTTTCTTGGATGCAGATTAGATTTGTTTCACAACATTGTACCCTACTTTGAAAATCTTTTGGCTTCAGGGCTTGAACTTTTGTAAACTTTTATGGATGCATGATTAATAAAGGTCCTTTGAACAGAGGCACTAGTTATGTCTAAACCATCTTCTGCAATTCTCATAGAAGCTTGAGTATAAGAGTGAAAATAGCCTAGATCATTTATGACGTTGTCTTCATCAGAAGTTACAGACTTCGATAAATGTGGTTCCGATTTCAATTTTGACCCATAATTAATGAAATTATTTTGTAATCGTACAAACTTTCTCTTGTTCATTGGTTGTAGATCGGGGAAGATTTCATTGAACTTTCTGCATGCTCTTCCTATAATTTGGTCACATTGTCCATGATTAATAAACAATTTCATCAAAACTTTATTTGAATAGTTACTTCCCTTCTTCCCATTTCTTTTCGAGCCACTTTTCTTTAAAAACGCGCACTAGCTAACCCAACTAATCCAAGCGCAACCTGAGATCTCCTGACTTAAGTAACCTACCTGTGGACCAAAGCTAGCGAGTATTTGATAGGGTGTGGCATGACAGATTGTTTAGCAAATCGATAGGATACAAACTACCACTAGCACTACTTCTATGGCTTTCCAATTCCTTAAGGGATCGAAGCATCCGAGTTGGTATTGATGGACACCTCTGGGAGGAAAATCAATGACGGAGTTCATCAAGGGTGTATATTATCTCCCACACTGTTCCTGCTCTATATCAATGATTTCTTAGACAGGGTAAACAATTCTATTTACAGTTTTGCAGACGACAGCACTCTTATATCCTCGCTGAATTCAATGACCGCTGCTTGTTCCCAGCGCGAGCGAGAAAATCAGATTGTTGCCATCAATGAGAATATGAACGCCATCGTGGAATGGGGTGAAGAAAACAATGTCCAGTTTCACGCAGGAAAACTCAAGCAGCTGCCTTCTAAAAAAAGTCAAACACCGCGGGACCTGACTTATCATTGACAGGACAAACATTGACTCTGACCTCATCCATAAGCTTGTTGGCCATCAACGTAGACAACAACATGTCTTGGAGTAATCACGTCATCAAAATCGCCAAGGCAGCAGCACAAAAGTTGAGAACACTCTAAAGAGCAAACAGGTTGTATAAACTTCATCAGCTCTTACTGCTCTATACGGCTCAGATAAGACCATCTCTGGAATACTATTCCGATGTATGGAGCTCGGTACCCACACACTTCCTGTAGCCTTTAACTTTTAGACAATGAGAGTTTCACTGAGATCACAGCCTTGCCTTTCGGTTTCAGATTATAGGAAACTTTCTGTAGAACTTCTACTTTGCTTCGAGCTCGGTTTTACATATTTATAAGCTTATTCCCTCTATTGCTGCAGGAGTGTTAGTACTTCCCAAAAAGCTGGGAGTCTCTGGGGGTGCATCAAAAAAAAGAAGGCCGTTGATTGTATAGGCCTTAGAAATCGTATTTTTTTCACCTGGAGAACAATCCACAGGAAACGAGAGCAATTTTCGCGGCCAATTCGAGACTAGGCGAGTCGCGAATTCGACGGCTGTTATTAAAAAGGGGGTTCATGGGAACGGTTGCACCAGAGTTTAGCTTTTGGTATATTCGGCAGGGTTAACTAACATTCGCTACGTGCTAGACTGAGATAAACTCTAGGGTTACATTTCACATTTTACGTGACTCCGGAAACAGGATTTCTCTGTTACTGCGTTAGGAGACTAACGCAGTAACAGTTTTATTGCTCATAAATTTTTTTATAGTAAATTTTTGGTGTACACCGCTGATTCATATTTCAGTTTGTTCTGAAACCTAAGCCAAAACTAGTTTTATATTACAACTTGGGGATTTTTAAACTTGTATCGTCAACAAATTGATGGCGGACTTTAAATAGCAACCGCCTTCTACTCTCCGACATTTGATCAAGGGTCTAGTTTGCACGCTGCGAAGATAGCTCGTTCAAGCATCTGCACTTTAATTTTTTTTAACTTAACTTTATTCACTTTCAGTTGCGACGAAAATAATTAAATAAAATTAGAAGATTAAGAGCATAGCAAGACTCTGTTCAACCATTTCAAATGATTGCTTCATACCATTACGTCTAAACAAAATGGAATATGTTAATTTTATCCCTCTAGAATTTCGATGATTCGAAGCAGAGTCTTTTAACATCCGTTGCTGTCAATGTTAACAATTAAAAAATAAGAGCCTAGAGGATATGTCTCCCCAAAAGCACAAAAATAATCATTAAGGATGCAACACGTTTTTCTGATGGAATCCAAAATGAAAGTAAAGATTTTTTTCCCAATTAATTAAAAGGACCCTAGCCCCGGAGAGTTGTATTTCAAAGCCCAGCCCCTGTCGTGGGGTCGTTTGAGCGCCACCCGTTCTAGCCAACTAAACGGAAAAAGCTCTGCTGATGTTGTGCAAGGTGTCTAGGTCAGTTCATAAAATCAACCGGTACTTAGTACTTAATTTGAAACTAACAAGAAAACGAGAATATGGGCGGGATTATAATCAATTAACGTAGCTTATCAAAAAAAACACAATCTAATAATTTAAGGAACAATATATTTGCTACTAAGTCCTTTTTTTTAAACACAGCAACAATCTATCTGGAGAAAAATGTTAAATGGAAATGTGGTTAGTTAAAGACAAAAGAATGTTAAGTGACTGTTAAAGTAATTGACAAAATAAACAGAGTACAATATGAAGATTGTACGGAGACCAATTCGGTTGGTAATACTCGGTTCTGTATGCCTTACCACTAAATGCACTAAATACTACTTATCAAAGTGATCACTTGAAGTTAACTAAGCTAATTCCAACTAGGTATCCGTGCGCTAATAGCTGCACCGATTTTGAATGTATCAATGATAATATGCAGCAATGAACTGCCACAATAATTAAATCAAAAGACTCGATAAATTGATAAAAGAGCAAAACTAGAATAAAGCTATTGAAAGCGTGGCTGTCGATGCTTGAGTCATATTATAAAAAGATAAAAATTCAGAGCGGTTATATCACTCGATTAATGAATGAAAAGAATAAAATTATTGATCCAACGCTTGATTTTTATTAAAAAGAGAGAAAATTCAGAGCAATCAGATTAACTGATCCGACAAACCAGCGAATACATGAAAATTAAATTAATGAGCTCCCTCAGAGCTTGGCGGTCAATGTTTGATTTATATTAAAGGAGGAAAACTAAGAGCGATTATATTAAACAGATAAACAAACGATAAAGCTTCGGTACAATACCCCAAATCCGGTCATCGAACTCTGGTGGAGGCGCCGGGCACTTATAGATACCTCAGGTACCATGTCTCGATGGCCTTGAGGGAAGATCTAGCCGAGGTCTCGATGGCTTGATGTCGAGATTGGCTGATAAGTGCTGCGTGTAAAGCCTGCTTCCAACCCACTAGAATAGGGTGATCCTAGCTGCAGGTAAAGCGTGGTGGCCTCCGGAAAAAAGGTTGTAACCCTCCGGGAAAAGGTGGTAGCCCTCCGGAAAAAAATGGTAGCCCTCCGGAAAAAGCCCTGAAATAACCCAGTGCGCATTAGACGTGGCCCCCATACTATAAAAGCCATAGCCCCCCTCGCATGAATATATTTTCTTTATAAAACAAATTCCCCCAAAAAAAATATCCATGAATTTTCAATGACCATCGGCAAATAAAAGATGTACCAAGGTATAGACAACTTGAATATAACAAAGATAGGGATGAATCACCCCTAAAAGAGTATATAAACTTCCCCATATGATCAAAATTAAAGTTACATTAAAATAAAAATTCGGATTAGATAAAATGGAGTAGATAAGATAACATGTGGAACGCAAAATCAAATGGAGGTATATGCACAAAAAAAGGTAACACAGATAAGCAATTAAATCATTTAGGCAAAACGGTAGCAATAACTACCTCCATCGTGTGTGTGTAAGGGCTAACTATAAGAGATTCGACGGTCTCGGTCTTATATGACGAACATGGGAAGCCTCTATAAATAATGAAAAAAAAAACCGTTAGCATCATGGCGTTCACGCGCTTCACAGGCAATAGAAAAAGAAATCGAGAGAAAATGCTTACCTAATACTGCAGTATCTGGATCCTGATTAATCGGTCGTGTCAAAACACCAAGAGATTCCACTGAATATCCCCAATAAATAGGTTGAATTAAATCACAAACTAAACGTGGAGTCTCTATACGACTGCACTAGAACAGAAAGCTTCTCTCCTCGCCAAAAGATCAAACTAAACTAGAAGGAACCCTCTATCGTTTTCGTCAATTTGCCTTTGCTTTCATCCGATTACGAAGTAGGGATGGACTGAAACAAGCCGAGCGATTTCGATAAGGGGAATAATTCCAAGACAATAAACGCCTGAATTCTCGTTTATTAGGATGATAAACGACGGTGGAAGCCACGAATAGTGAGCTAAAATTAAAATTTTCAATAAATGCTAGGAAATGCACCTACTTGAATGATAAACCTTCAAAAATCTAAATCGAGCGCGACAAACACGGATGGATAGCCCCTCCCTATTATTTGGCATAAACCTCACAAAAACTAGTCTGCCGTATAAAGCGATAAATTTATTAAAAGCAGGGGTCCAAAAACGATGTAACGATCTTCAGAAATGGAAGCCGGTAATTGGTGCTCCGCAACCAAAGGGATCCCAAAAGGTTATAAAATATGCCAACAAAATTAAAATATGGATTAACAAGTCAAATGCAGCGTATTTGCAGGTTAACAGAATTCTTAAAAATATAAATCGGTTCGTTAATCGTTCCACGGTAATGTGATACAAATCAAGCCAAGCTATCTTAATAATAATGTACATCGCTTATCAACTAAAATATATAGAGTCATAACGTGTAATACAAATATATAGCGAAACCTATACTTAAAATATAGTTAATTCATATTAGGAAAGTGGCATTTTCAAGCGAATTGTAAGCAAATCAAATGAATAAATTTAGAATTAATAAACCGATGCGTGCAAAATACAGCATCTTTCTCCCTAAATGCGGCATATAAATGAAATTTTAAAATTGGCAAACTCGAACTGTTACAAGGAAGTAAAAGAACTCAAAATCTTTTAAACGCCGAGATTTACAAACAATATCGACATTCTAAGATATCGAAATATCAATACCGATTTTTGTGACATCAACTAACATTTCCACCTGCAAAGTCTGTCATACTTTTAAAGTTTTATCTTATTTTCCATGATTTCAAAGTTCAATATACGGGCCAAAGAAGACTCTTTTTTTATATATAGTCGTGGCATGCAATGCTTGGAGGGGTTATTAAATACAATATTAGTGAAGACAATTGTTAGTTATAATTTGGTGGAAACAGATGTCCTGGGAGTAAGTTCCAAAGCGATGCAGTGCGCCAGAGAAAGGAGTCCTTGTAAAGCGACGTTCTACGTGTTTCCAGTTGTACAACGAACGGGTGCGCTCTTGCCGTCTGTCGCGACTGTCTGATAGGTGTACTGGGGGCAAGATGATTATGCCCTCATCATGTTCTTCATTTTCGTTGTGTCCGCCCGAGTTTCCACTGCATATGTAAGTATAGGTCTTCGAACTGTTTTGTATATGCGGACTTTACTATCGGTGGACATATATTTGTTTTTCCCTATGAGGTCCCTCAGATAACCAGATATTCTTGAGGCTTTATTTACTTGGGTTCGTACCTCTTGTTGTAAGCTTTTGGAGTTTGTGATCTCAACTCCTAAGTATGTACATTGCATACACTGGTGAATTGGGTTGTCGTATACAGCTAATCTGCATCGTGTAGGCTCCTTTGCTGTGGACCATTGATTCTGTTTTTCCTACAGATATCTGCATATTAAAGTTTTCGGCTGTTGTTTGGAACTGATATAGCAATCGCTGTAGGTCGTCCTCGTTATCGGCTATCAAGATTGCATCATCAGCGTAGTATAATATCTTTATTGATCTTTGTCCCATCTTGTATCCTCCAGAGACTTCTTCTACGCTATTTATTATCTTATCCACAATTAGATTAAACAAGATTGGGCTCAGACTGTCACCGTGGCGAATTCCTGTAAGTATTGGAGCTTGTTCGGTAACGCTCTGTGATATTTTGATTTGTGTATTGTTGTTTTTATTGAGCTCTTTTATTAGGTTAATATAATTTGCGGATGTCCTGTGTTCCCGAAGTATATCAATGTTGTCATGAAATGCTTCCTTGAGATCCACAAAGCAAAGGAACAGAGGTTTTTGTTATTCAATGGATTTTTCAATCATTTGCCTGAGGATGTAAATTGCGTCTATTGTCGACCTATTCGGTCTGAAGCCTTGTTGTTCTTCGCTTATTTCTATCCTATTCATTATTTTTTTTGCAATAATTTTGGCCAACAGCTTACTTATACTGGTTAGCAAAGATATAATTCTATAATTTTCTGGATCATTTTTGTTCCCTTTTTTATAGATTGGAATTGTGATTCTGTTTTTCCAATCAGTAGGCACTTTTTGGGTCGAGATAGTTTTTTGAAATAATAGTGTGATTGCTGTGTCTAATTCAGGTCCTCCGTACTTAAGCATTTCGTTAACGATCAGGGCCAGGGGCCTTTCTGTTTTTCAACTATGCTAGTGTCTGATGTACTTCTTCGTGTGTCATGTTATCTTCTTCTAAAAGTTCTTCTATGTAGGTATTGTCTGCGTAATCTTAGTTACCACTTGCTCGTGGTCCGTATAGGTCCCTTACGTATGTTTCCCATTTTTCTGGTATAATGATGTTTACTTGTGCTTCTTCGTTGACTGTTCTTTTTCTGTTTCTTATTGTATTCCAAATTTTCTTCTGTCCTCCATATATCATATCCCATTTCGGCAGATAATTTTTCCAATATGTCTTCTTTATTTCTTTTATGGCATCATTCACTCTGTTTCTAGTCACTTTGTATCTTTCGTATCCTTCTGTTTTAATATTCGATGTACGCTTCTTCTTTTTTGCATTGCTAAAAGTTTTACTTCGTATGCAAACCATTCTTTTCTGTTTTTCTTTCCATTTGTATTCATTTCCCTTATTCCGAGTGCTTCTGTGGCACTTTGTATTATATTCGTTTTAATCCTGTCCCACTTTTGCTCAGCATCTTCTTCTACTATAGGTTTAGAGGCCATTTTTTTGTTTAATCTACTCTGGTATAATGTTTTTGTTAAGCTGTCGTTTCAGGACTCCACGTTGAATTTCTCAATATATAGTGGTGGTTTTTCTTTTGGGGGTTGTAGCCTTTGGAGCGGTATTTGCATAGCACTAGACCGTGCTCTATGCCAACATTTGCTGACGCAAGTGTTCGCACGTCCAGTATTTGACTCGGATGTATTGTTCCATTGGTAATAATATAGTCGATCATTGACCAGGATATATTGTTGTTAACCGTTGAAATCAACGGCATTTATTTTTTCATTATTTCTCTGTAAAAATAGCCTAATAAAAATAAAAATAATTAAGAGTAAATTCAATAAATTTTTTATACCTTGCTGCTTGAATTGAAAATGAACGACAAAACTGGTGCCGTAGAGACATTCACTAGTTAGTGATCGAACATTCCCAATCCTGAAAATACCGCTTCTCCTCTCCCTAAAAGCTACCGATTAGACAAAAACAAATCAGGTCGCAATAAAATCAAAGGATTGGCGCTTGAAAAAAACTTAAAACCGAGAGTTTATTTGAATTAGTTACTTTAGAAACCTTAACATTTATCATCAACTGAAACACACGCAGTAGACTATTTAAATACAAATACGTCTATAAGACATTGTTTTAGAGCATACGTCTATTTAGGAAAGATCAGTGCTCTAAACGTTTTATAAGACGTGTATTTTATAATAATTTTCCTAATCTGGTTTCTAATACAACACTTAAGATATCTTAACAGTTTATATATAAGAAATGAAACAATTTAACTAATAATAAAATAGACGATACTTAAAAGTAATAATTTCAATCAATACTATTTTTTTATAAAAAAAAATGCCGACAATATGCCCTAGTACGATTATCCGATAATGGCACTTGAGTATGATTATAGCGTTGAATGGTTTCAGTCAATATTCAACACTTGTCATTTTATTGTTAGAATGCCGATTTTGGCAGAATAATGAAATTCTCACTATTAGTTTTCAATACTGCATCTCTTGGGACTTATTATATATGAGGAATATATTCGAAATAATAATAAAATTTTCAAAAGCATTTCAAATTAGGCTTTCCTGAGGCATTTTACGCAAAAACATTCTAAGATCCGATGATCACCCCTCCCTCAAGATACAAAAACAACTCTTTACTATCTTTAAGAAGTGTGCACAAGATTACCTCAGTATGAGCAGGATGTTTTAGGTATATCTTTTAGGTGTAGGGGGCAGTGGTTCAAACTAACCCAGTCGAATTTAAAATTGAACGTGATACTAATTGTTTGTTATTCGTGCTAAATATGAAAAAGCCATGTATGAGCTTTAGGTTTTTTACTTTATTTGACATTTATAAGTAGTTTTTCTTTACTAGTATGTAGCTTTATTTTTATAGGAATGCGGCCCCGAACCTAGATGTGGACCAGATTTTATGGTAATCGATCTAACAGATGATGATAGACAGTATATTTTGGATATTCATAACTATCTTCGGAATAAAGTAGCTACCGGTAATGAAAAAAGAGGAATACAGCCAGTGGCCTCAAATATGCAAATTATGGTAAGACTGAATTGCACTATAATATTACACCGCATAATGAATACGGAATTATATTCTGGTGGATAAATGAGTCTTAGGATTCGACTTAGTTAATAGGTCGTTATAAAAAAACATGGATACAAAGGGGTTTTCTGCTATTATTATTAATATATTTTACAACTTCAATGTTGTTGTTAATGTATTCGTGTCTATAAATCAATGGAATAATTGTACACTAGTTATCACTTAAAACTGCAAGAAAAATAAACAAAATAAAAGAATACATTCACTAATTCAAAACGCTAATGAAATAAAATCATTCATTAATATTCATAGAAAAAAATAAATGTTCTCATGTGCACATTCTACCAGAGAGAAACTTCAATATATAAAATATATTGCAACTCATCATCATGATATTCGTAAAATCCTCAAAGAGCTAAATAGGCAAAAGGCATCAGGGCCGGACGGAATACCTGCCATCGTGTTAAAGAACTGCGCCAACGAACTAACACCTATTGTTTCCAGACTTTTTTCTCCGTCTTACCGAAAAGGGCTTTACCTATCTTCTTGGAAAGTCGCTCAAGTGCAACCTGTTCCAAAAAAGGCGAGAAAACCACACCCTCAAACTATCGTTCAATTGCCTTGCTTCCAATAATCTCGAAAGTCATGGAACGGCTAGTCAACCAGCAGCACTTGCTCGTAATCCGTATAGGTCCCTTACGTTTGTTTCCCATTTTTCGGGTCTAATGATGTTTACTTGTACTTCTTCATTGACTCTTCTTTTTCTGTTTCTTAGTGTATTCCAAATTTTCTTCTGTCGTCGATATAGGTCATGTTCCATTTCGGCAGAGAATTTTTCCCAACATGTCTCCTTTATTTCTTTTATGGCATCATTCACTCTGTTTCTAGTCACTTTGTATCTTTCGTATTCTTCTGTTGTCCTTCTGTTTTTATATTTGATGTACGCTTCTTTTTTTTGCATTGCTAAAATTTTTACTTCGTCTGTAAACCATTCTTTTCTGTTTTTCTTTACATTTGTGTTCACTTCCCTTATTCCGAGTGCTTCTGTGGCACTTTGTATTATGTTCGTTTTAATCCTGTCCCACATTTGCTCAGCATCTTATTCTTCTACTATAGGGTTAGAGGCCATGTTTTTGTTGAGCTGTCGTTTCAGGACTCCACGTTGAATTTCTCAATATATAGTGGTGGTTTCTTCTTTTGGGGGTTGCAGGCTACTCAAGTACTTCGAGACCAACAGAATAATTAGCGATAACCAATATCGCAATTTCCGCAAACAGAGATCGACGGGAGATATATTGGCCTATATCACTCATATATGGAGTAGGGCAATTGAGAACTACGGACAATCTCGAGGGATTGCGTTGGATATTTCGAAGGCATTTGACAGACTGCCAACATCTCTCTGCAGCTGGCTTGCAGTTTCCTTAACAAACGATATCTGTATGTTGCAGTTGATGGACATATCTTAGACACATTCACCATTAATGCGGGAGTGCCTCAGGGCGCAATACTGTCACCAACTCTGTTCCTTGCCTACATTAATGAACTGCTGACAGAAACCAATAATTCTGTTTACAGTTGTGCAGATGACACTACCCCTGTCTCCTAATTTAGATCAGAGGAACCATTACCATCGACTGAGACATCACCACAGACAAGAGCAGATTACAACAATTAATCAATATCTGGAGAAGGTTCGAACCTAGGGAGACAGGAATTTGGTCTAGTTCAATGCAGCAAAAAACCCAAGCAGCCGCGTTTACCAAGAAAGCCAATACTGCGGGCTCTGACATCATTATGGCAGGATCGACCATTTCTTCATCCTCGTCAATCGGACTACTGGGTGTCTCGGTCAACAGCAATATGTCCTGGCATGACCACGTTGCTAACATCGCAAATCAGCCTCGCAGAAACTTGGTGCGCAATTTCGCAACAAACAACTGTATACACTGCGACGCGCTTTCTGTGAAATAAACTTTTTTATTTCTCTTATTTTTTCTTAGAAATAAATTAAAAGATGTTCAATGCTCGTGGAGCTATGACGAGTTCCACCGAGATTAGTATTAGTGTACACTTACCGAATTCGACCAGATAGCCTCCGTTAAAATAAACACCCGGCAAGGTCGGAATGCAAGGTCCTGTAGCAAGTTGTAAAGTGAGTGCGCAATTTACCCGCTGCTTAATTAACCGGGGAATTGTTCACTGGGTGCCACCGAGTTCGTTACGGACCAAACTGGAGATCCCCGCGTTATTCGTGGAACCTGCTGCAAGACCTCCACTCCTCAAGGTAAACCTTGCCGGTAAGAATCGCCAAAAAAAGATTAAGATACGACACCGACAATTGTAATTGTGCAGTTCAAACTAATCAACTAACATTGAAATTATAACTAATAAATAAAATTGTTTATCTGAGGATGAACAAAAATCTTTGTTGTTAAGGGTAAATAATGGAATTAATGAATCAGCACCAGTCAAGTGCTCCTGAGGGAAGGAAAAAAAACTTAAGTTGAGTTTTGTCAACCGCGCGGGATCGTGATCACGTAAACCGCAGAGATAAAATGAGCGCAAATACAACAAGGGTTACGTTACCAACTCAAAAAGAGACAGTTATTTCAAACCAAACATTTAAAACTAAAATAATTTGGCACTTAGCTTGCATAGAAGTTTCACCGTCAGGTGAACACGGACGGCTTGTTCCGGAACCAAGCTGGGTGGACGACCCTCTGACGTCCAACACGTCTAGCTGGTCCAAACGACTTTCCGATCACAATAGGTACACAAGTTCTGCTAAGCCAAATCTACAGCAGTTCAGCCAGGTAGGCGGACCATCAAGTTCCCGCCTGGTGAAAAGGCTTCCAAATTCTCGCCCGGTGGAAGGCCCCTTTCTTAAAATGAGAGCACACTACGGGACAAAAAAATAAGTATCACAATGGCGACCGATGTTGGACAAGCAAATTCCCAAAAACCTCGACCCGCGAGTTATTCGTGCATCTACGGCACCAAAATTAACGAAAGCACAACGTAATGGCCGATGCGGAAATTTTCTACGTTGTTAGTCGATAAAATCCAACTAAGGTTAACCAGATTTTTAAATGAATCGACTTAACAACTGAAGAGCTTGACTCAAAAAGGCCTCGATTCATGCGGAGGGCGAAGGGATTGTCTCGCGCTAGAAAAATGAGAACGACGCGCAGATCACCCACATCATGCAACCAACAAAACATGAAACTGTTGTTAACTGTGTGCGATAGAGAGTGACGAAGGCGCCAAATAGATATGAAGTTGTATTAAATCGCAGATCTAAATGTTGAACTGCAACGTAAGCCCGAAATAATACCAGGGGCGTACTAGAAATTCACTTCTAATTAGCGACCAAATCGGAATGTCACAACTCCCCCTCTCCTTCGAAAGGAGGGAAGCTTTCCAAAGAAAAAGTTTTCCGACGATAATGCTAAAAGTAGATGTAAAACCATTGATTACCAGGTACCGAAATCAGAACCAAAGACAACGGAAATACCTCCCTCGCCCAGAAACCCTAAGGCAATGGACAAAAGACAAACTAAAACTAAACTTAAGGGGATCAACATCCAACACCCCATACTAAATGGAATCCTATCCATTTTCACTAAACCTAACAGAACCAAAGACCGTTGTAGGTCTTTAGCGGAAGAGACTTAACACTAACGGAAGAAACCTAACACTAACGGATTCCCGAGCGGTACCTCCCGGATGAGGGACCGAATGTTCCAGAGAACGAGCCAGCAACGCCCCAGGAGTGATCATGGCGATTACTAGCCTAAAGGTAATGGTAAACGGCTGGTGGCTAGCATTGCGTATCCCAATGGGGCGGCTTGTGGAAACCTCGTATACCAGCCATACCAAGACCACACACAAAACGCCACCAACACGAACCCGAAAACACCGACCATCCGCCCGAGGAATACCCCTCCGATGGTGGAGGGAAGAAATAGCAAGACAAAAGGAAAAAGGAAAGAATCGACAGAACAAGGGAAGGCAAACAGAATATAGAAAAGAAAGCCCAGGTGCTCCACCACCCACAAGGGAGTGTGCTATAGCGCACACCAAGCTGAAAAAATAATTAAACCTAATCGACCCAACAGCTGAGAGAATTAGAAAACAAATAAACTTAATAGGTTAACCTAATGACGGCACTGCTGCCGACCTGCCCAAATCGGACCCACCGGAGCTCAGGCAAAAACACCGAAACCACTGACAGCTACGACGCGACGGCTAGTATAGCTCCTATCAGTGGCTCCGGTATTTCGACCACAGTAGCCCACCCCCTCACGGCGGCATTTAACCCTTGGCATCGTGCCCAAGGTGACCTCGGAGCGTCAGGAATTCAACCCCCCATGGCCGTCTCTTCCGATTGGCTTGCCCCTCCCAACAACCGGAGCTGATCGAGAGATATATATAGACAAACGGCTAGAGGTGGACAATCATCATGCCAGGCTGAGACCGCTCGCCCCAGAAAATGAGCCATGTTCCATTTCGCGCTGGAGCACATCTCACCCACCAAAACGAGGAAACCTCAACCCGCACAATTCACCATCCAAACCAAGGGATCTAACCCCGCAAAACTCCATTAATAATTAAACAAAACCGGTGAATCTAATAACAGAAACAATGGGACTGAAGGTCCCCATCATCACAGCACTCACAGGACTTCTACCTCTACCAGTACCTCGGTGTAGGGATATTCTTCCTATCAAGGAGCAGAGACATCAGACGATCCACACCACGCGGAAACCCGAAATCCCTACAACCCTGACTCGCCCTCCCTACAGAGCGGACGGATGGCAACACAAAACTAAGGTTATGGGAAAGCCACTAGAGACCCAAGTGTCCCATCTAACACGAGGGAGTAAGCAGTTAGGTTCGCCAAGCGGACAGTCAAATCCAACCAATGATCGGACCAGGAAGCGTATTACCATTATTTACTTTTATACAGAGCTACTGCGCTCCGAAGCGCAGTAAAGAATGGCTTAGCAAATACGCGTATTTTAGATTACCAATGTTTACTGCAATTCAGCACATCGCCCAAATCGTAATACTCTGAGTCACAGTAAAGGTATTATTATGGCTTTGCATGGCCCTCCACTCGCTTCGCTCGCTACGGGGGCTCAATCAACAAGAACTAACCAAGTGATAACCAAAACTAACCCAAGGCTAACCCAAACTAACCCAAAATTAAGAAAAAAAGGTAAATTAATAAAAAAAACAATAAAGAAAACATCTGTGGCGACCAACGGGAATCGCACCCGCAGCGCAGGAATGACAGGCAAGCACTCTGCCCACTACGCCACCGAGGCCTTGTAGAAATCTGACAGATACAGTATACATAATTTTTCGTTGCAGCACGATGTGCTGAATTGCAGTAAATATTGGTAATCTAAAATACGCGTATTTGCTAAGCCATTCTTTACTGCGCTTCGAAGCACAGTTGCTCTGTAAAATAGTAAACAATGGTAGTACGCGGCCAAGAAGGCAAGAATGTTCCATAAATTGGCACCGACACAGACATAATCGAGTATCTAAAAATAAGGTACAACAATAAATAGCACAAGATCGCAACAAATTCCATGGAGAAATCAACACGGCCCTAGGAGTAGATCGAAAATATTTTGGGAGACGACGCATGGCTCGTCCAATCCTAGATGTAAACACATGCTTCCTGAAATCCAGTACATCCGCGCGACTGCGAGGAGTAACTGCGCAACTCCATGAGAAGTCAAGGTAAAATCGGCAAAGTTCTAAGTTGCAAAATCCGGCACCAACCGCAAACGGTAAGGTCCCAAGCTAACTGATCCGGCGCCAACCGAATGCGCACCGGCCAAACAACTTAGAACCTCGCAAAACAACTCAACGAAAGTCAAATCAATACGGTAAGGTACAGGTGTACACTCAACGCGTTAGCTCAAGGAGTGTTACACCAAACGATACGAATCGAAAAGGTACTGAATTAATCCAGCTCGAAAACAAAATCTAAATCGGGTAAAATAGTCAAATCTGGTAATAAGTCACAATCGGGATAAGGTAAAGGTGAACACTCTAATCCTCTAACAACAAGAGATGTTACACCAAAAGGTACTAATCGAAACGGTAAAAATGCTAAAGGAGAGGGTCACAATCGGGTAACAAGTCATAATCAGGAGAAGTTATACGAAACGGTACAGTTACTACTAAACGAAACGGTAAAGATACTATACGAAACGGTAAAGATACTGCTAAACGAAGCGGCAAAGATATTATACGAAACAGTAATGATACTGCTAAACGAAACGGTAAAGATACTATACGAAACGGTAAAGATACTGCTAAACGAAACGGTAAAGATACTATACGAAACGGTAAAGATACTAAACAAATAGGTACTAAATTCCTCTAAAGACAAGGTTAAAATAAAAAAAAACAATGGTAACTATAACGCCAATAACTAACACACACCTACATTACCGGACGCACGCTGCGCGTAACTCGTCTACTGATATTTCCGCATCGGCCGGTATTCCACGAATCGTAAGCTCCTAAATAAGCATCTCCTTTTTATTAAGATAATTAAATTGCATATTAAAATACCTCTTAATCTGAATAAAAAAACAAAAATCAGACACTAAAAAGAGAAAGAGGAGGTATGAGACGCAAGAATGCTCAGTAAACGATACAAGTAAATGCGGTACACTCCCAAATATTCCGGTAAAGACAAGGTTAATAAAAAGGTCACAATACATCACGCTAATTAGTACTACACAACAATAAATATTTGCATAAACAAATCGGTATAGCGTCAATAACTAATACACAAATCAACATGGCGTCAATAACTAATTCACACTTAAAAATATCGACATAATTAATACTACACAGTTAGCGCCATTTATTCCTAAGAATCGTTCTATTTGGCTCACCATCAGGATTTACCTCGCAAAAAAAACAAGATAGGTTGGTGGTTAATCGAAATCTGGAATTCGGTGGTAATTAATTTTAAAATTGCCCCACGTTGGCCGTCAAAAATTGGAAAGTGTTTTCTGTGAAATAAACTTTTTTAATTTTTTTAATTTTTTTTAGAAATAAATTAAAAGATGTTCAATGCTCGTGGAGCTATGACGAGTTCCACCGAGATTAGTATTATTGTACACTTACCGAATTCGACCAGATATCCTCCGTTAAAATAAACACCCGGCCAGGTCGGAATGCAAGGCCCTGTAGCAAGTTATAAAGTGAGCACGCAATTTGCCCGCTGCTGAATTAACCGGATTAAGGTTCATTGGGCGCCACCGAGTTCGTTACGGACCAAACTGGAGATCCCCGCGTTATTCGTGGAACCTGCTGCAAGACCTGCGCTACTCAAGGTAAACCTTGCTGGTAAGAATCGCCAAAGCAAAGATTGTCACCACCAAAGCTAGTAGAGCTAAAAATTTGCGAATAGTAAATTGTGGAACCAAATAAAACGCCGCAGATACATTACTCAATCCCTTTATTTGAAAAAGGGGAAAAATAAAATAGGCAGCAAGAATAGCCCTGAATAAGAATAATAAACGTTGTAAATTGCAATCAGCGATTGGAAAATTTATATCTATAAATTAAGATACGAAACCGACAATTGTAGGCAGTTCAAAACTAATCAACCAACAATGAAATTATAACTACTAAATAAAATTGTTTATATCATTTGGATGACCAAAACTCTTTGTTGTTAAGGGTATAATGAAATTAATGAATCAGCACCAGTCAAGTGCTCCTGAGGGAAGAAAAAAACTTTTGTTGAGTTTTGTCTACCGCGCGGGATCGTGATCACGTAAACCGCAGAGATAAAATGGGCGCAAATACAGCAAGGGTTACGTGACCAACTCAAAAGGAGACAGTTATTTCATAACAAACATTTAAAACTAAAATAATTTGGCACTTAGCTTGCATAGAAGTTTCAACGTCAGATGAACAAGGACGGCTTGTTCCGTAACGAAGCTGGGTGGACGACCCTCCGACGTCCAACACGTCTAGCTGGTCCAAAGAACTGTCCGGTCACAACAGGTAAAAGTGTTCTGCTAAGCCAAATCTACAGCAGTTCAGCCCGGTAGGCGGACCATCAAGTTCTCGCCTGGTGAAAAGGCTTCCAAATTCTCGCCCGGTGGAAGCCCTCTCTTAAAATGAGGGCATACTACGTGACAAAAAAAAACTAAGTATCACAATGGCGACTGATATTGGACAAGCAAATTCCCATAAATCTCGACCCGCGAGTTATTCCTGCATCTACGGCACCAAAATTAACGAAAGCACGACGTAATGGCCGTTGCGGAAATTTTCTACGTTGTTAGTCGATAAAATCCAACTAAGGTATCTGGGATTAAAACCAGATTTTTAAATGAATCGACTTAACAACTGGAGAGCTTGACTCAAAAAGGCCCCACCTCATGCGGAGGACGAAGGTATCGTCTCGCGCTAGAAAAATGAGAACGATCCGCAGATCACCCATATCATGCAACCAACAAAACATGAAACGTTGTTAACTCGGTACTGTGTGCGATAGAGTGTGACGAAGGCGACAGATGCAACTTAAGCACGAAATAATACCAGGGGCGTACTAGAAATTCACTTCTAGTTAGCGACCAAATCGGGATGTCACAACACCGCAGCAACTGTTCTTGCTCTACAAAGCGCAAATAAGACCGTGTTTAGAATATTGCTCACACATCTGGGGTGCCGCACCTAAGCACACCCGAAAGCTGCTGGATTCTATTCGGAAGAGAGCTGTGCGTCTCGTGGGCGCGCGGCGACCCGGAGTTGAACCGGGCATCTGGGCAGTCTGGAATACCGCAGACATTTGACCGAGATATCCCTGTTTTACAGATGTTTTTACGGCAGCTTCTCCAAGGATTTGGCCCGCATCATCTCGCACCATCCGTCGCTTTACAAAGAGCCCTTTGTCTGGCGCATTGCATCACTGTGGAACTCACTCCCAGGACATCTGTTTCCCGCAAATTACAACCTACAACTATTCGAGAACAGTGTCAATGAACATCTTCGTCCAAACACCGCTCGTCGTTTGCCTTCTGTATTTGAAAAACGGAAGTACAGAAGGTACAAACTTTCTGATGTATTTGTCTACGTTCACCTGACACACACAGGTCAAGTGGTAGCCAACAATTACTATAGTATAGTACCATCTATCTTCGATAAACCTAGCAAGTTATAGGATAGATGGCGCCGGCTACAACACACTGCCAGTTTGAATTTCACTGGGCTTGTTTTAAGTCTCAAATACCGTTCTTTCATCTGCTGACCCTATAGCCATACTGACGAGCCGTAATACGGCGAAACGCGTCTATGTATGGGTCAGCAGGTGAAAAAGAACGGAAGTACAGAAGGTACAAACTTTCTGATGTATTTGTCTAGGTTCACCTGACACACACAGGTCAAGTGGTAGCCAACAATTATTACTATAGTATAGTACCGTCTATCTTCGATAAACCTAGCAAGTTACAGGATAGATGGCGCCGGCTACAACACATTACTAGTTTGACATTTAGACAGGTCTATATATAGAAATGTTTTATATTGTTGTGGAGGATTCATGTTTATCTTACAAATTTTTGCTTTTAACTCGACTTCAGTTGTACGGTTTATGGAAAATAGGGTCGCATCGGCTCTGGCCCCAGTGACCTCAACGAAGCTGCAAACCCTATAAGAAAAGCTGAAAAACCTAAAAGAAGTGGAAAACGGTCGACATTTCTAGGAAAAAATATGCCCCCGTTGTCAAGGAAGAAAAATCTGAAAATGGAAATGGTTAGTGAATGCAATTAAAGCAGTGCAAGAGCTTTTTACTGTTTTACTTTTACTAACCATTTCCATTTTTAGATTTTGGGTCCTTGACAACTGGGGCAGATTTGTTTCTCGAAACGTCGACCATTTTCCAGTTCTTTTCGGTTTTTCAGCTTCGTTGGGGTCACTAAACTAGCACTTGTGCTATTTACACCCTGGGGCTAATTGAAGTTAAGTAAAAGGCAAAAATATGTAAGAGGATCATATGTATCTTTATACGGATTTAGACAGGTCTGATACAAGTCTGATACGGCTTTGCTCG
This sequence comes from Pissodes strobi, assembly GCA_016904865.1. Classification (NCBI taxonomy): domain Eukaryota; kingdom Metazoa; phylum Arthropoda; class Insecta; order Coleoptera; family Curculionidae; genus Pissodes; species Pissodes strobi. The sequence goes on from MU190333.1 coordinate 29,228, forward strand.
GATCGAAGACGTGCTCTCAATCAATTACTAATTACTAAGACCACAAATTATTACACGTATAGTATCTGGTAATGGTTTACTAAGTCGTTTTTGGTTATTAGTATTTTTTTTGACATTGAGTTTCTGTTTTTCTTTCCTTACTAATTCCACTTGCATTGGTAAGGAATATGTCGAAGGGTGAACGCCTCTTAAATAATACCATCAACAGCCTGCCATTTAAATTACATTTTCCAAGATATTTCTATTGTTGGCCAGATACAAAAGTTAAAAAGAAATTAGCAAGAGGTGATCCTCCTAAGAATAAGTTAGATGATTATTGTATATAGTAAAAACAAGGATATGAACAATACCATCAAGTAGATAAGGCATTGGAGAACAGAGCATGAAAACGAGTTAAAGCCAATAACTTTATTTTTGGTGAGTGCAGCTTGGTTTAGTTAAAACTAAACAAATTTGGGTGCGGGCTGTAAAAAACTATTTTAGTCCTGTGGTTTAGGTAATGTGAAGAACATTATGGAAATGGAGCGCCTAGAGATAGAATAAAATTAACTCTTAAAGCTGCTAAAATGTCTATTGAGCAAGGTAGTGGTCGTGGAAATGTCAATCCACCAAGAGTTATTCGAGTACATAAAACTAGTGGACTATTTCCACTTAAACTCATTGCTTAAGAATTACGAATTTTATTCAGAGTAGCAGCAGGGTTTGCGAAAGCTGTAAATGATGCCGGAATTGCAAAATACGAATTTAAGGAATCTGAACGATATAGCCAAAGTATGAAAGCTATTGCATTATAAATATAATGATCTATATATTGCCGACAAAATAATGTCTGTTACTAAGAACGATATCAAAAAATTCTAATAAAGCAACCTAGACCACCACTGACCATTATAGATATCGGGCGATAAGCCTGACAACTGAACTTGAGCAATTTTCCAGGCATGTTTATGAGAGGTGCTCTACCGAAAACTCCAAAAATGAACGAACGTGGTCTAATTAGTCAAGATTAAAATAAAGGATCATAATAACAAAGTTGTTTACTTTAATAGTTTGGGAGATTTAAATCTTCCAAAAGAGGTTGTTAGTTATTTTAAATATTGTAAAATCTTTTTCGATCACGATAATAGATATAATTGTGAACATCTTATCTTATCCTTCCTTAACAATAAGCCAGTATAAAACAGGTGTTTGTTTGATTTCCTTCTAGTCATATCGTAGACTTCACGACGTTTGATTTCCTTCTAGCCATGTCGCACGTTGAAAGTTCGTTCTAGAACTACTTTAGTGCTGTTATTAATCCATTAATCGAGTTGGATCGCAGGTATAACTGTTCTCACTCAGCATAACAAACAACATTGAACCAGGTCGAAACCAGTTTTACCATTCTACTGGCGGAGAGACAAAAGTATTAAAAATATCCGAGGATGTAACGAAGTTTCTGATATTGAATCCTGGCTTTAATATTTTCTATCTAAGGATCAAAAGGAGATAACTCTCATCTCATTAAAACCTAACAAGAGCTTAAAGTGTAAACTAAAGTGTGTTTACAACATAAATGTCCAACATAAACGTTGTCCCTAACACTCTGGAATGCGGCTGGGAAATTTTAAATGCCAAATGGCATACGAACATATTCATAATGGCTATTTTCTACACTAAATGCCGTTTTGTCTATCGAGTTTTAGTGCATTTCATTGATGAAATCCGAAGACTGAAGGATCGTTAAATATTGTGACCGTCCTAGTTTATCTAGAATATCAGAAATATTGAGAAGAGGATATTTATCGTCGATTGTTTTCTCGCTCTATTTTCTATAATCAATGACTATGCGCCATTTATGCTTGCCGGATGCGTCGACTTTTTTGGAAACTACTCAAACGGAAGAACTACAAGGACCTAAAGGGGGTCGAATAATTTCGTCTTCTAACATTTTATTAATTTGTCTTTAGATTTCTTGCTTATAGACATATGGATATCTATACGATTTCGTATAAATAGGGATATCCTCGGAAGTTTTTCTTTGATGTTTAATTTGATTGATGAAGGTTAGTTTTACATTTGGCTTATGAAGAATTTGTGGAAATTGTTTCATTAATTTCTGAAGTGCACTTTTTTCTTCAGAATTTAAATGGTCGGATCTTAATAGGGAGAAACCGGAGCCTGGAATGATATCCATTTCGTTATGGCATCGTCCTGTGGTTTGTTCGACATAAAAATTTCAAATAGTTCATCATTGAATTTAATTTTTTTTTTTGCAATATAGTTATCGAAGTGCATCATTACACTTTCGTTAGTTAAATTGCAAATTTTCAAGGGTACTTGGCCATTGTTGACTTTTAATAGTGAGGGTAGAATTTCGATAATATTGTTATGCATTCGAGGTAAGTACAGTTCGTAGTTTTCTGGTATGTTGGTACCAATTTATTTTAGTACGCTTCTTTTAGGTGGAATTTAAATTTTTTGTATGTTATCGCCTGCTCAATCAAATAGAGGTCTTGTAATAGAACCGTTATAAAGTATTTGATAAAGAAAATCAAGATTTAAGTTTAATTTTCTTAAATCACTAATGCCTAAAATTCCACCAAAGAAGACATGTAAGTTATAGAGAATAAATTCTAGGTTTTCATTAATACCGAATTCATTGAGAAGGGGAATTTTGATTTTGCTTCTGTTTTGGCAATACAGGTAACTAATATGTGACTAGATTGAAATATATGTTTTGGAAAAATTTGTCCTGCAATAATGGGTCGTAATAATGAAGTATATAAGTAGCTTAATTGGTGGTTTTTCTATTTCTATATAAGGTAGGGAATTGATTTGAAAACTATTTAAGTAAATGAGTGTCTTTTTGGAAGGCTTGCTTTAATTTTTTTTCGTTTTTGGTTTCTGGGCTACAATCGCATTTTTCTTTTGTTTGATTTTCTAATTCATGATTGTGGATATATTCTCCTTGAAATTGTTCTTCTTGATTTTGCTCAAGAGATTGATTGATAGGGTAATACATTTTTCATAATACCTCTCTGAAAACCATCATTTTCGACGTCTCTGTAGAGCAAAGAAAGTAAGTCTTTTTGGTCCGGGCACGGGAAAAGTTTTCCCGATCCCTGATTTTAAGTGCTAAATTTGCAGTTATTTAGTCACAGAATATGCATAAAGTATAATAAATTGGGTTAAAATTATACAGCGATGCAGTCTACAAGATTAATCTAGTACATTTTAGCGTCAATAGTCTAATTTTAAGTAAAATTATTTCAGTTATTCTGACAGTACTTGTCACAAATACTTCAAAATTAGCTGCCTATTCAATTACAACAAAGCATACAAACACATTTCCATAGCAACGCCTGATGAATATTAGATAAATACCTGTCTTGCTTGTCTTGCAAATTTGACGTTTGCTTTCATTTGAATACAAAATGTATTATGACATGATTTTGGATACGTAAAATTATAATAATTTTATGTTTATGGCTTGATTTCAGAGAGGTATTATGAAAAATATCGTTCATTACACGTCCAGAAACAGCTTTTCCTGTGCTTTCCGGAAAAGCCTAGTTTCCGGACTGGTAATGAAATATACTATTATCTTCTAGTCTGTCAATGCAATATGCATAGTTTTGTTTAACGATAGGTGTCCTATCAGCTAAATATGTCAATTCGTGAAACAAACAATTATGTTTCTGTTGGACGGGTGTTTGGAATGTTCTGGGTTTAGTAGGGGGTTCGGTCGATTTATGAAAATTTTCTTTGGAAAAAACGATTTCTTGTTGTCCGAACACCTGAAGGTTGGTTAAAAAAATTGCGTTGTATTTGCTGATGTTGTTCAAAAACCATTTTTGAACACGTCTTCAAATCTAACGATTTAATTTTTGTACAATCTAACTTTCCACGCCACTGTCCTCGCATTCCAAACAAACTAAAACCTTGGCGATACTACTAACGCCATCTCTTGTTTACCACGTTTATCCATTGCGTCGGCAGGCTAGAAAGCTAAAAGTTAAGCGTCCTCAAAAGGCCTTCGACCAATCATAGCGCTTCGCGTTTTATCCGGGCTGCATTACTAGCGCCATCTGTTGTAACCACCTTTACTCATTTGGAGCCGGCCGCGCATCCTAAACTCATCTGACCAATCATAGCGTTTCCCGCTATACCCCGGCGACCGAGTCGACCAATCACGGCGCATCCTACAGGATAGCCAGTTCACTCAAACTAAAATTCCCTAAAATTCACATCTTTAATATTCAAATTTCATGAAAACTAATCAACAGATTTCAACCGGATTTGTATTAAAATTCATAATATTAATTTAGACAACCGGTCATGTTAAGTTTTTACACAATATCTCTGTATTTACATTATTGCCCATTCCATGCCGAAACGGTGCATCTTCTCCCACCAGAAGGGGCGGTAACAACTTCTCCAAGTTGCTCTAGTTCCCACGTTCTAGAATTCAGTATTAAGTAAGAAGCAGTCTCTTTAACCTCGACCATGTAAGTCGCAAAAGGCGCACCCCCGTTTCTAGCCGGCTGGCGCTAGGCGCCATGCCGGCAAGTTTTCACGTTTTGAGACCTCATAATCTTTCTAGTTCGTTACCCAAGTGATATAGTGATATCCTGGCATAATCATCGTCACATCAAGCCTACAATAAGGTATTTATTGGCAAACTTAATGCCATTATTCTCCCGCCGAGCAATGGCGTCCCAATTGGTCTTATCCATGGGAGTTGTACAATCGAGCCCTGTCTCGAACCACACCGCATTCAATAGAGCCTAGTCTCGAAATCCCAAGTAAGTAAACTAACATGTTTACAATCACATTCTCACTAAGCCTACAAAAAGGTATATATCGGCATCTCATTGCCAATTATGGAGAACGACTGATCTCTAGTACTAAGCCTACAAAAAGGCATTTTTTCGGCATCTACTGCCATTATGGAGACCCACTGATCTCTAGTACTAAACCTACAAAAAGGTATATCTCGGCATCTACTGCCATTTTGGAGACCCACTGATCTCAAACTCTCAAAGGCTCTGCCATTCGCTGCAGAGTCCTTAATGGTATTTTCCATTGCATTTTCAACATTCTATATTACCAGCATACCACTGGATTGCTATACTCTTAGCCTTATTCTAATATAAGGATTACTCTGCACTAGTCTGCATACACACTCATGCCTTATTCTCACATAAGGATTAAACGGCACTAGTCTGCCAATTTGCACAAGCTATCACAATGCTACATCCCATACGCGGATTTAAGCTTACCTATGCTACCTGCATAGCATACTTACTAATCATTCATGCGTGCACCAACAAGCCGCATTCACAAGGCATTCATGTCATGCCAATATGCACTAACTGCATACCAGTCAAACCACTACACTTCAGTCATTCCTATTTGAAAGAAATAGAACTACATTGTACATAGAAGCTAGATATAGGCTTAGCAAGTGTTTTGTCAAAGTGACTTTCCCCCAGTGTTAGAAGATAACCTGAACATTGAACGTTTCTCGTCAATGGTGTTCATAGTGTACATATTAGCTTATAGGTGGACTCTAAGGTAATATTAATCCTGTTATTATCGCTTGTATATTGTTGTATTTTATATCAAGGCTAAATCAGCTAACATAGTTGATAAGAGCTGTTCCGCAGGAACTCATAACAGACATTTAATTGTACATAGGTTCAAGGTTATGTTTATAACCATATTTTAGCATAGTATTACAACTGTTGACGCAATGCTTTAGTTTTTAAGAGTATTATTTATGTCATATTTTTCAAGGTCGAAATTTGCCTCGACTGATATTTTTCACATCGTAGCACTGATTACATACAATTATTCAGTGTTTATATTTTATGTATCTATGAGCTTCTAGTTATTTTCAAGTAAAGTAACTTATTAAATATTCATATAATGCTAAAGCTTTTTGTTTTATTTACAAAATGACTTTAGAACTAGCCCTATGGTAAATTTTAGTGCCTAAGAGCACATCTCTTTTTGTTCAGAAAATCGACCAAGATCGACTCTGAAACAGATGTAATTGTATATTAATAGGCTGGGATGTTGGTTTTGGTGTATTATAAGAGTTAAAATTGTTTGGTTTGATTACTGAATTTTGAGGTTGATTTTGAGTAACATGTGTTGGAATGAATACGTTTCTTTAAGGTGGGAAATTTGGTTTATTTAATAGAGGTTTATGTGGAACTTTATTTTGAAAAATTCATGTTTGTTTAACATTAATCTGTTGTTCGACAATCCAATGGTTTAAAGTGATGACGTATTCGTCATCAAGGTTCTGAGGGTTCTTAAACATCAATTGGGTTCCTAATTCGCTAGAAGCGTTTTCTATAAGTACCGTAATTGTATTTGATTTTTGTTTGTTCGATCAGTGCAGTTTTAGTTGCTTGAATAAGGTTTTCAGAGTTGATTTTAATATTTTAAGTCTGTCTAAAAAGTCTAATATGGATTCGTTCATGTATCTATGTAGTTAAAAAGTTTAGTTGTTGACTAAGAGTTCGTCCACTAACTTTATCGCCAAATTTCCTTCGAAGTACTTCTTTTATTAAATTCCATGAACTAATTTCAAATCTTTAAGAGTCTCACCTTGATTATTTGAATAATTATTATAAAATTGATTTACACTTGCAATCAAAAATTGAAGGTATTTTGATCTACCAGAGAAGATTTTAAGAGTGTGAGCAATTTCTTTTGCGGCGGTTAAAGTTGCCATATTTTTTGTTTTTGAGTTAGAGTTTATTTTTAAATTGGCTATATTATGAGCAATAAGATTATTAATAGCAGTTTCGTCAGTCCTTGACATAAATATATAAAAATATTAGAAATAATAAAATAATTGTTTCGTGAAAAATAAAGGCAATACACAAAAACCGTAAAAGGAAAATATCACCTACTCATCAATTCTTAGTAGTATCAGTGGATTTGCTTGCCTAGGTCGTGGATGGAATGGTTCGTGTCTTCCGCAAATGATTGAAACCATCCATAAGGTCGTTGTTTCAGGAACTGCAGCACGTTGTTGCTTCCAAACAAAACTTGTGATCTCAAAAGATCCTACCGACTGTGCCAATTATGTTTCGTGATAAAGAAATCTTGTTTTAAAAAGCAATTGTATTGCGAGAAATATATACAATGTGACATTGTAGCTACGAAAAGACCGAAAGTTAAAAGAGGATACAATTCCATTTTATACGAAGAGTAACTATCATAATCATAAAACTGTCTTATCGTCTAACAGCTTAACTAAAAACAGTGCACTTATGCAATACTGTAAATATCTTACGCCTAAACACGATTAGAGCTTTTAAGAGAGAAAATTTTATATTACATAATTTGTGTACACCTATAATGATGTTGGGCTGTGTAAACAATTGATTTTAAAATCGTTTATGACCACAAAGAAGGGGATTGTTATTAAATATTTAATTGACCACTTTAATTAACGGACTGTATAACCATATATTGGTGGGATTTCATTCATAGGGTGCGAATTGAGACATGTATTATATTTTTAGGTGTTATGTACTTTAATAATGCAGGATTTAATTTGCATTAAATATTGTCAATAAATAAAATGTTTTCTAACTACTTTCATGCATTCATCCTTTCATTTTATATTTACCGTTAATAGGTTAACTATTAGTAAATATCCAATATCTACACAAAACTTCTTGATTATTTGCCTTTAACACGAACTCCTTTCTTCACTGAATTTAATCAAACTTCTTCTACTTTAAAATTTCAACTGACGGCTTTTCCGTTCACTCTAAATACCTGGCTACTTTTCTTCTTCTATAATTCTCTCAAATAACCTTCACCAGGGATATAAGACTTCGAGGCTTGATTCGAATCTTGAGTACAGGAATAGATTTGTCTAACTGCCATGTTATCCTTCAATCGGCATGAACAACGGGAGAGACGCTACAACTTGTATGTCTTGAGAAAATGCGTTAAAACGCCCAAAAGGGTTTCTAATTCAGTGTTGAAAAAGGGAAACAGAGTACACCAGATATTTTTTAAGTATCTTTGCAAACAAATGAGAAAATTACCTAATATCTTGGCGCCAACAGAGCTACGACGAGAGGTAGATAGATGTTTTACGTGTGAACGCTTGTACTGCACTCTTTCGTCTCAACTTAAATTTTTCCTACCAGCAGACGGCAGGGAGAGTAGAGCGGGAGAAAAATATTCTTTCTTTATCTGACATGTGTTGTTTACATAACATTAACGGAGACAAAGATATATTAAATTGAAAACGACTAAAAACGTTTTCCTTGACGAAGAGTGACAAATTGCTATATATCCAGCGGTTGTTTTATTTTTTTATTTTTGAGATCGACCATTCAGGTTCGGTCTAAGGAGGAACTGAAGTAGAATGCTTTAAATGCACAAATTACTATTTACATGGGGTGAAATAAATCTATTTGGGTTTTAATTATGGCTGAATCATACTACGAACATAAAGGGTGTTATCACGAAACTATACGGTGAAAAACGGTAAGTTAATACACTTATTGGGGTGTTTCCCCATCTTGTATTCTGCGTCCTTTTTTTATTGATGCCTCTGCTCACGCAAATTTTGAAACAATCTTAAACCTCAGAGAAGAAGTAGGAATCGTACGCTCCGATCCATATAAAAAAATGCTAGATCTTAAATTATGTGTGGACAAACAACTCAGTTTCTACAATGGTGGAATATATAACGAGCATTTTGGGGGAATTGCTAAAGGGGCAGTGGCAAATAATAATTTTCATTGTTTGTTATTTTATTTTTTTACACTTCTAAGGAATGTTTTAGATGTTTCAATTTATGGAACTTTAGTTTGAGTTAGTAAAAATCTTTTGAAATATATTTTCGTAACTTAAAATTTAACTTTTGAATATGAAATTTTTTAATGTAAATTATATTTTCATTTGTGTAAAATTAGATTTCACGGCTTTGAATTGAAATTTGATTTAAGAAGAGTGAATTAAATAAATGATATAGTTATTGTTATTTATCTAACCTAAGGGGAGCCTTCGTCAGTTTTACATAGTAGCGATAGGATCCAAGTGACCTGAAAGCTATTCGAATATCCGCAATTATTTTTATTTAAATTCGTCTGAGACGCCACCGCTTTCCTCATACTTTCCCCAACTGCATAGGCCTGTGGATAAAATATGACAGACAGTGCCAAAACCGACTGAAAATTCAATAGAGTAGAGTAGAGTAGAGCTTTATTGACTATTTTCGTACAGGTACATTACAACAAGTCGGAAAAAAATAGTAGCCTAGTGCTAACGTATCAAAAATATAAAATTAGTAGCTAAATACACGTATATAGGTACTATGTAATTGACAAAACTTATAAAATTAAGAACATAAAAAGTATAAAACCAAAACAATACATTTTTATTATGACAAACAAATATAAAAGTAATCATCTGAGGCAAAAATAATCTAAGTGCGAGTTAGCAGTCATTCATTAGTATCCCTTAATTCAGATAAGATTACTGTCTAAGTATTCTTGAATTCTATAAAAACAATGCGAGAGTAAAAACGTTTTTATTTTCCTTTTAAACTTTTTGTTTGATAACTTCGCGGTAGTGGGCACCACACACGATTCTAACGACCTTTTTTGCAATTTAAAAACTGATTTTGCTGCAACAGTGTGACCCCACAGAGGAATTGCGTATGCAATTCTTGAATGAAAAAGTGCGAAATAGTAGATTTTTAAAACGTTAAAACTGATAAAAGAACGTAGCCTTCTAATTAAAAAAGTAACACTTGACAGTGCTCTTCCTAAACTGTCGAAGTTTGTCGTCTATAGTAATTCCCAATAGTTTTACACTGTTGTTGCCCTCAGCTAACTTCGAGTCTTTTGGGATTTGTTAAATTTTTGTTTTGGCATTATTTAATAATAGATTGTTGGCAATAAACCATTTTTCTGCTAAATTAAGGGCAGCGTTCGAGCTTTCAATTAAACCATCAAAACTGGTGCTGTAAGTTGTAAAAGTGGTGTCATCAGCGAATCTAGCACTCGTAACTTGGATCATCTGATGACTCAAATCATTTACATAGACGACAAACAAAAGTGAGCCCAAAATAGACCCCTGAGGGACGCCGCATTTCAAGTCTCTTTATTCTGAAAGTTGGTTGTTGGAAAATACTGTCTGGGACCTATTATTAGCTTTCCAATAATTTTAAAGGTATACCTCTGATACCGTAAGCTTTTAATTTATTAAACAAAATATCATGGGAAACACAGTCGAAGGCCTTTGACAAGTCACACAAAGTTAGTATACTATGCGATCCCGTATCAAAATCCCCGACTACATCTTCCAAGACTTTTATCAAGGCTCTAGTTGTGGAAAGTCCAGCTCAGTCCAGAACTTATGTTTTTCAAAATATTGAACCAAACTATCTTTTAAAATTCTCTCCATAATTTTGCCAAATAAAGGTGTTATACTTATTGGTCTATAATTGTCAGCATTTTTAGGATTCCCTTTTTCAAAATTGGTATAACCTTGCTAACTTTAAGGAACGATGGAAACACTCCTGTCAAAAATGAATTATTTACCAGCGACGTAAAGGGAGCCACCAAGAGATCAATTGAGCTAGCCAATATTTTGTAGTTGATGTCAAAAATATCAGCAGATGGTGAACTGTTCAGAGAGCAAACCGCATTTAGGACCTCCTGCTCGTCCACAGGGAAAAGAAAAAAGAGCTAGAGGTTTGAGAGGAAACACACGCAAGATCCCTTTCTGTAATTTCGGGTAACTTTTTCACCACCCCATCAGCCACCTCAACAAAAAAGGTGTTTAATTCATCCGCAGATAAATAGGTATCATCCAGTGAAATATTAATTTTATTTCTCTCTGTATTTATTATTTTCCATGCCATCTCTGATTAACTTTTTGAATTTAAAATCAATCTCCATTAGTTTTGGAGCCACCTCTTCTTCTTCTTCTGGTACCATGACCGTTCAACGATCGTTGGTTATCATGTTGGCTACCATGTTGACGATGATTGTCTTGTTGACAGCGGCCCGGGAAAGCTGAACTGTAGACTTCCCATATCACTGCCTCAAATTCTTTAGCCACGATGTTCTCCTTCTTCCTGGGCCCCGCCTGCCGGGTATTTTTCCCTCTATAATAAGGTGTAGCATTTCATATTTCTCCGGGTGCCTTACAATATGACCAAAATATTCCAATTTTCGCCGTTTGATAGTTTTGACCATTTTCAGATCTTTTTCCATGCGATTGAGAACTCTATTGTTGTTGACTTTGTCCATCCTACTGATCTTTAGTAATCGTCGGTACACCCACATTTCGAATGATTCGAGGCGTTTAAGCATTACTTCCGTGAGTGTCCATACCTCCATGCCATACAAGAGAACTGGAAACACATAGCAGCGTACCATTTTCATTCTCAATTTTAAAGTTAGGTCGTGACTGGTTAGCACTTTTTTCATTTTTACAAAGGCGGGTCTGGCTTTTTCTATTCTGATTTTGATCTCGATGCTCGGGTCCCATCGATCGTTGATGTTGCTACCCAGATACACCAATTTATGCACTCTTTCCAGATGTGCGCCATCGACCATGGTACCATTACCTCTAATATCCTGTGCTTTACTGATGACCATATATTTTGTTTTTTTGACATTGAGTTTTAAGCCAAATTGAGCACAGGTTTCAGAGATCTTACTCATTAGATTTTGTAGATCTTCTTCGTTGTTCGTTACAATTAGTGTATCATCGGCGTATCTTATATCATTAACATTAACTACATTTTATATTGATTCCTTCATTGGCATCGACAAGAGCTTCAATGAATATCTCTTCCGAATAGAGATTGAAAAGCATGGGAGACAGTATGCAGCCCTGTCGCACTCCTCTTTTGATATTGACTTCCTCCGATACTTGATGTTCCACTCGCATTTCAGCTGTCTGGTGCCAGTAAAAATTGGCAATCAGCCTTTGCCATCTATTCCAATCGTCTTTAAAATTTGGATCATTTTATCATGGCGCACCTTGTCAAACGCTTTTTCAAAGTCGATCGCACAAAGGGATACATCATGATTGAGGTCGCAACATCTTTGGATGAGTACATTAAGACCAAATAATGCCTCTCTAGTTCCGAGGCCGTTTCTGAAACCGAACTGACTGTTCCCGACCCTTTCCTCTAGCTTCTTATATATCCTTCCATGAATTACTCGCAGAAATATTTTTAACACATAGTTCATTAGACTAATTGTTCGATGGTCATTGCATCTAGTTGCTCTGCTCTTCTTTGGTACCATGACAACAGTGGACTTTAGCCAACCGGACGGTAATATGCCGGTATCGTAGATAGAGTTAAACAATTTTGTAAGAGCTGTTATTCCTTTAGCCACCTATACACCAAAAACTATCTGTCGGCAGTAGTTTATGAACTCATCTATCTCTTCCTAAGAGATGCACGGTTAGGGCCGATGACAGCAGTTTTTCCATGTATTACGTGTTTAGTAAGGCAACAACACCATAAATTTATAATGTACTTAGTGTTACTATGGTTCTTGGTTTCATATCTTTCATTAAGACAAAATTTTCATTTTAGACATACAATAAGGAATTGGAATTCATTGCTCAGTGTTGGGCAAACGCATGTAATGGAAACCCGCTAAAGCATGACAGATGTCGACGAACAGGTAATCTTTTCATGACTTTTTGTTTGCGTGTGCGTGTCTGTCGGATTAATTGGAGCTAATAAATAATCTTAAATATAGTAAAACAGCCGCATATTGCTGAATACATGTTGTGCTCATATAACTTTCGTAGACATTATAGTATACGTTGAAGTTAGTAAAGGTTGGTTGAACCAATTGGTTGCATGCTAACTGTCGATCAATAAGTGGCTAGCACTAGCATGAAAGCATGCTTGTTGAAATATATAAGGAAATTGGGAATGCTTTATACAGGGGCAAATGAAAAAGTTCATGAAATTTATTTAAAGTTTTTAAATTACAAATTTAACCGCGGGGTTTACGTTCCGATAGGGTAGCCGTGGTTGGTAAAACCGCGGTTGACGAGGGATCTAGAGATTTACGTATTACGAGGAAATAAACATGTAATTTTTAGATTTATAGTTGAATTTATGTGTTTATTTATGTCACTTATACTTTAGTTACTGACAAAAATATAAAATAACAAAGTATATGTGTAGTTCCGTAAAATCCGTGGAAGAGTGAAATCGCGGATAAGCGAAACAGCGGTTGGTGAGACCGCGTATAACGAGGAATTAACTGTATATCTTTTATTATTATTATAAGTTTCACTCATGCATAACATGCCATTCTTCTAAGAGTATTTTATTTTACAATGTTAAATACTAGTGGAAAACGATAAAACACAACGTTGGTGTAAAAGAAAATCTATAATTGCTTCTGTTCAATACTGAATTCGCACTGTAAAAGTAAAATTTGCGTATACATTCTTTGCAGATATATATACACATGTAGGGCAAAACCTAGGATATATCAATAGCACTAATCCAAAAATAGATAAGATAAAAGCCATTAAAGATCTGATACTGCTATGGTACGATGAAGTGACTTTGTTTAATACATCTTGGCTGAATAATACGCAAAATAGGTAAGATTAAAATAAGCTTGAATAAGGCAATATTACTCTATACAACCTAAATACCATCTCTAGTACGGGTTTACATATAATAACGATATTTTTGATTGGTTAGCATTTGTTTGCTGGCTTTTTGGAAATTTAAAGCTAATTTCTGGTAAGTTTGTAACAGATATTAGTACATAGGATTTGACTTGTGATAGATGTTTTCTGATGTTTTATAATTTTGTCCTAATGAAGCCTATAATCATAGACCATGAACTTGTAATTAAAAACATTACAAAAAAGCACCCTAGAACTTAACTGCTTTCTCTATATATACTTGGGGTATCCCATCGTTATTCTTCCAGTCTGTTTGTTGTCAGTACCCGGTTACTGTCTTTCCATTTCTTTATATTTTGTTTTTTTTTTTTTTTTTTTTTATGGCAGTGGCACACACACTAAAGGTAGATCCTATGGCGCTCGACGAGCGGTGTGTGTGCGAAGATGTTGATTGACACGGTTCTTGAATATTTGTAGGTTGTAATTAATGGGAAACAGATGTCCTGGATGTGAGTTCCACAGTGATGCAGTGCGCCAGACAAAGGAGTTCTGGTAAAGCGATGTTCTAGGTGTTTCTAGTTGTACGACGAACTGGTGCGCTCCTGCCGTCTGTCGGGACTGCCTGACAGGAGTTGCCAGGGACGGGATTATGTGGGCCAAATCCTGGGAACATCTGCCGTGAAAGTATCTGTAAAACAGAGACATCTCGGCCACATGTCTGCGATGTTCCAGACTATCCAGATTCCGGGTCAACTCCGGATCGCCGACGAGACGCACAGCCCTCTTCTGAATGGAATCCAGCAGCTTTAGGGTATGCTTTGGTGCGGCACCCCAGATATGTGAGCAATATTCTAAGCACGGTCTTATTTGCGCTTTGTACAGCAAGAGCAACTGCTGCGGTGTATAGAGTTTCTTGTTGCGAAATAGCGCACCAAGCTTCTGGGAGGCTGATTTTGCGATGTTAGCAACATGGTCATGCCATGACATATTGCTGTTGACCGAGACACCCAGCAGCCCTATTGACGAGGATGAAGGAATGGTCGATCCTGCCATAATGATGTCAGGGCCCGCTGTATTGGCCCTCTTAGTAAACGTTGCTGCTTGGGTCTTCGCTGCATTGAACTGGACCAAATTTCGGTCGCCCCAAGTTTGAACTTTCTCCAGGTCTTGATTAATTGCTGTAATCTGCTCCTGTCTGCGGTGATGAGTCTCAGTCGCTGGTAAG
>MU190334.1:9464-44098 GCA_016904865.1 Pissodes strobi
CTTTTAAAAAATTGCGAAATGACAAATTTAAATTGCCACTAAAATTGGTAAAATGGAAAATATTTATCCATAATGCATTGTCCATTAGTTGAAATTTTCATCCATTAACAAAATTTAATTAAAAAACCTGCTTACTTATGTATTTTTACTTAACATATTTATAAATACTTATATAATAATTTTTATTTTATTAATTTGTAACATCTTGGCTATTGTAATGATTGGTAATGTGAAACACACAGTTATTGTACACCGTAGAAGACTGCGGCTTATGAGATTCTTGACTCACAACAATATTTTCAACAGATCTCATGGCTCCAATTATTCCGTGATGATGATCTACAGCTATTTGTAGATATGGTTTAATCGATTCGCTATTTCCGTGTCCCGTGATTTTATTAATTGTTGTTCGGGAACTCCAGCTTTTGCCAAATTTGACACAGACGTTGCTGTAGCAGAATGATTGGTAATTTTAACTTTCTTCGTGTCAATTCCAATTAATGATGCCGCTGATATGAATTAGGAAAGGATGGTATTGTGTCCAACGGGACAATTTTTGTACCAACCTTTGGAATTTGCGTGTTCCCAGTTTGGATTAATGGTTAAAAATAAACGGTTTGTTTTTATTCCGTCACTCCGTTTGCTCAATAATTTTTTAAAAAGTCTTACTGGACACCTGTTTGGATTGATTATGTTTGGTACTAACCATTTACTGTCTGCGAGTTTTTTCGATCCTCCTTGGGAAGTTTTAGAAAAAACTGGATCATATTCAAGGCGCCCGGCCCGCCCTGTTGCTTTCCTTCATGATCCGTTTCTTCCACAAAATACTCTAAACATGCTGAAGCTCCTTCTCCACCTCTCCAAGCCAGTTCATAAGCAATAATGAAAAAAAAACTTCTTCTGCAATCCCTCTGGAGTGTTTTCATCCCAGAGTTCAAGGTTTTTTTTTAATTTTTGCTAATGGTAAAACTGATGCACTTGCCTTTCGTTTAGAGGGATCCTTTTGCAACTGTCGACATTTGGCGTTTTTTGCAGCGCTAGCATTCGCAAGCTCTACGTGCGAAAAGGGATCAAATTTACGTTTATACTTTTCATAAAAATGTTCTTGTAACTGTTTGGCAGTAGAATTCCATAACACTTTGACGACACTCTCCTTGTAATCCTCTGAATTCTTCTTACGCATATTAAAACCATAATCTTCCAAAATCAGTGCCAACTCCTCCACTGGTATGTTTTCCCTATCGAATTCATAAGACTTCTCATAGCAAAAGTCAGTGAACTGTTTCCAAATAATTGCTTTAGATTTCTTAGTATTTACGGGTGTTAGGTGCTGAATTTCACTACGAATAACTTCGTTACTTTCCTGACCAAAACGAATCATATTTTTCACGCTCACGCTATGCACTAACACACAAGATTTAGGTTAGGTTTGATTGGGTTGCTACGGCAACGGAATACATACCTATCTAATCAAAATCATTCAAAGCCTTCTATGTTACATTTCAAGGCTCGTGTCAAAGGCACAAACATAAAATTTAAAATAATATTATTTAAAACCAATTTGGTGTGAAATTTTCTTACCGAATACCACACGTGCTTAAATTATTCCAGGAAATTTTTTCTTGGTCACGAATATTTTAAGAAAATTATCCCTCGCCTAATTTTGAAAAGAAAAAATTTCCGGAAATAAATTAAGTACTAGTGGTATTTCACTAGAGTGTTTTTTACTGGTAAAACGTCATAGCAACTGCTCCTTTCCTACTAACAAAACTACTACCTGCCCGTTAATTGAGTGATTTTTTAGCGACGAAACTATGACAGGTCCATCAAAAAGGTGTTTGGTATAACTATTATTGTGAGTTTGTCAAACGTCATTAAATAGTACATTTAATTTGGTTAACAAATAAATAAAGCTTCTGTTTGTTAATACGGTGCATTATCTAGTTTTTCTCGCGAAATAGTCATGACGAATACCACTCGAGAAAAAATTGTGTAGACAAAATTATTGCTCAAGGTTTTATTCAAGTTTGTTGCTTTTCGGCAATTTCGCTCATGACATTTTTGATACCAAAAATATCATTCGCGAAATGGCCAAGCAACAAATGAAATGAGAACATATTTTTTTACTCTGAATTTTTTTTCTCCAAGGTAATACCATAAGAAAATGTAAATTTGAAGAAAACGTTTGTTTTTTTTAAAGTATGGTTCCTATGAGGAACCCAAATTTTCATGGATTTTGGCTTCTATATATAAATTTTGATAAATACATAACAACTTGCCTTATTCTGCAACTTTTGACTTACTTTGGTAAGTCATAACTCTAAATGTATTTAACGTACAGGCCTGGAAATGTTTCCCAAGATTAAAAAGAAGAAATACTAAAATACCCGTTTTCGCGTTTTTTCAATACGAAATTTCTTTTCTCGGAAAAAAAAATTGCAAAAAAATACTAACACATTAAAAATATGCATGAGTAAAAATATTTACCTTTCATATATTCTCTATACCAGTAGTTATATAAAAAAAATTGTGGTTGTCATTTTTCCCTTACTTTGGCTAACTATTAACCCAGATTAGGTGTATTCTTCCCATAAATTTGGAATTATTTTTTCCAGAAAAAACTACTGCTATACAAAAAGAATTTAATTTGCTTTTTCTCATAGGAACCTTACTTTTAAAAAGTTTCAAACATAACCTTCAAATACAAGTATTTTTGGGTTATTCGAGAGGAAGTTTAGTTTCCGTTGAAAAAAAAATGTGTGTTCTTAAGACCACACGATAGAAGTGAAAATTTCAACAAGCGGGGTCATCGTTTGTCAGAATTTCGATCCGAGTCTTCGTTGCTGAGATACGGGCGAAAAACGGTTTTCCCCCAAAAATCCCCCCATAAATTAGAGCCCCCCCGTATGGTCTAAGGTGGCCCCCCCATGAAAAAACTATAAAAATTTCAACCCCGTACCTCCTCCCGTTCTCCCGAAATTAATTATTTAAGTTTTTCCTTCTCCCCCCTCCCCTGGCCAAACGGGGGGAGGGTACGGAGTCCCGTTTTCGTCCAGGATCTTCTTTTTCCCCGGCTACATCCCCTGAAATTTTCAGCCCTCTACCCCCACGGTTTCCCCCCAAAGTCCCCCCTTAAATTACAGCCCCGGTCCCCCCGTATGGTCTAATGTGCCCCCATGGGGCGCACCTACCGTAAAAATTTCGACCCCGTACCTCTTCCCGTTCTTCTGAAATTAATTAAGTTTTTCCGTCTCCCCCCTCCCCTGGCCAAACGGAGGGGGGTACGGTGTCCCGTTTTCGTCCAGGATATTCTTTTTACCCCGGCTACATCCCCTGAAAAATTTTTTTATTTTATTTTCTTATCCAGCTTTCCTCGTACGCTCCAAGAAAAATCTGGTGTCACTTCGGAAATCCCCAACCCCGAAAACGCCCATATCATAAATGAAGATATTCCCCTTTTTTTCGTTTTTTTTTTCTTACCCAGAAAAAATGTGAGGTCATATTAGGAGTCTCCGTTCCCGAAAACTCCCTTATACCGAATTTCAACTCTCCAGGGCATATCATTTAAAACTTATAATTTTTAAGGGAGGTGTTGGGGGGATAGAAATCATAAATTTGTTTTTTGGGATCATGACATGGCAACCCCTACCTATCGAATATGAACGCGATCGGAAAAAAAGTATATTTTTCTCCCAAGAAGGAAAAATAGGCGCCTCGGTTTAAAAAAAATACCGAAGCAAATTTTTCCATATTATAGAAACCAAATTATTACCGATTTTATGGAATAAAACCGCAGGCTTCCTCAATTTAGGGTCACAGGGGTATACAGGGTCAAAATATTTTTAAACAATTAATGTCACTTTTGAAATCAAAACCCCCATATATAGCAAGTTTCCAAAAAAAATCTCCAATTTTGCCCAGCTCACGTTTACAAGGATATTCTATGCAATTTTATAACGATAAACAAAGGGAATATTTAAAATAATTATCAGCTCTTATATATTTTCAATCACACATTCTGCCCATTCCAACAAGATTTCTATACTTTATAACCGGCAGCCGGCAGTCCACTAGGTTTATAATTATTGTTGTTGACGCTCATCTCAACCCGCGGCGGACGAACGACATCCAATATTCAAAATATCAAAATAATAATAACGGTAAGCCGGTACCTAAATACGTCCACCGTGAAATCGGCCTCACACCGTAACGGCCGTGTACCCAGCGTTACCCGATCGCGAAATCATAATAATCAAATAAAGGGCTCCGAAAAATTATTCGTTTTAAAATACGCAATGAATGCAAAAGAAACCATTGTATAAAAAAAGAACGTAGCTTCTTCTCAAGAGATGGCGACACTTTATTTTTTAAGTTTTCCGCCTCGTAGTGCCATCTATTACAACTTATATGATTTAATATGCGAAGGAGAATGCAGTACATTTAAAATATCCTACTATTTCTTTTTATACAATGTTGAAGGCAAATAAAAAAAATGCCTGGAATTCCTTTAAGCTGGTTGCATTAATTTCTTTGGGCAACAAAAGAGCAGGCAATTACAGAGATATGTTCTATAGTTGTGGAGGATTCATGTTTTACCTTACAAATGTTTGGGTTTTCTCTCCAATTAGAGCCGCTTGCTCTGGCTCCAGGGTGTGAACGGCACAAGTGCTAGTTTAGTGACCCTAACGAAGCTGAAAAATCTAAAAAGAAAACTTGAAATGGACGTTTCGAGAATCAAATCTGCCCCCGTCGTCAAGAACGAACAAATCTAAAAATGAAAATTGTTAGTAAATGTAAATAACAGTAAAACGCTATCGCAATATTTGTCAAGTTTTGGATAGACTTTGACAAGATGACAATTATAATGTCATAACGTATAATTACTGGTTAGTGGACATTATCTTATTTAAATGACGGTAATTACTCAATAATAAATAATGATAGAACAGAACGTATTGAGACAGATATACAATATATTAAAAAAACACAAAAATCAGTTCAATGATATAGAGAGATTCAAACTCACACCACACAATAGTAAAACACCTGATTTTTGTGGAGTACCAAAAATACATAAACTAAATATTTCTCTACGTCCAATATTCAGCTGTATAAATTCACCAACACACCCCATTGCTAAATATCTACTAAAGATTCTTAATCCACTTGTTAACAACACTAACTCATATATAAGAAACTCACGAGAGAAACTATCACAAATTAATTTAAATCCTAACGATACTCTGGTAAGTTTTGATGTTGTTAGTATTTTTACCAACATACCTGCTGATAAAACTTTAAATAATGTAAGAAACAAATTAGCAAATGATATTAACATTGACACCATACTCGAATTACTTACTTTTTGCGTAAAAACTACATATTTTCAATACAATACCAATTACTATCAACAAAACAATGGTATGGCTATGGGTTCGCCTTTATCACCTTTATTAAGTAATATCTTTATGGAAAATTTTGAATCAAATTTTGTTGAACATTATCAATATAAATCTTTAATTTGGTGGCGTTATATAGATGACATTTTTTCAATTTATCCATATAACGAACATTTTCTTAACGATTTTCTAAATCATATTAACACTAAAGAACCTACAATAATTAAATTCACTATAGAAAGAGAAATTAATGAACAACTTTCATTTCTTGACATTCTTATAATAAAATACTTGAATAGTTTTGAAACAAAAATGTACAGAAAACCTATACATACAAACAGATATTTAAATTTGAAATCACCCAATAATGGTCAAAAAGGGGGTCGTAAAAAGTCTATATGATCGAATGAAAATAATTTGTAATAATCAAAATTTCAACACAGAAAAAGAATTTTTAACCAATGTTTTGATTAATAATAACTATCCTATTGATTTCATTGAAAACTGCTTTATTGATTTTGAACAACCAAATATTAGACAAAATCAAAACAGACCTATTACGAACCTCTTTATTCCATATATACCTGGTTTATCAGACAAAATAAAACGAATAGGTAATAAATTTAACATTCGTACTATTTTCAAATCAGAAAACACTCTTAGATTCAAACTAACAAACACAAAACCTCTCAATGAAAATGAAATTACTAAAAATGTTATCTATAAGATACCATGTGAATGCAATCAATTTTATATAGGTGAAACCTGTACACCATTATCAAAACGTATAAAAGAACACCAAACTTATATTAAAAATACACAATTCCACAAATCACATATTTGTCAACATGCATTTGACAACAATCACAGAATACAATGGAACGCCTCAAGTATTTTGGCAAAGGAACTATCATCTAAAAAACGCAAAAATTAAAGAAAATGCTTTAATCTTATTAAATAAAGGTGTATGTGTTGCTTCAACTTCTGTTAGTTTTAACAGTACATGGTTACCTTTGCTAAAAACTGAAGTTGACAAAGGACATTTAAAAATTAACTAACTCTTTGGTAATTTTTCAGTTTAACAACCATTCGATTACAGACTTAAAACAAATATTCACTGATTCTAAGCAACGTCCAGAACAGAGTATATACCATTATATGCTGCGCAAACCATGAAAAACGTATGTTAATAATTTTCTTTTCACATTTGTGATGGTGCACAACAATCGCTATTACTCTTGCCGCACCACTTAAAAAAACCACTAGAAATATAGTCAATGCACGTCTGAAAATATTAACTAGAAGGCCTTTGCGTAGAACAAGCGCCCTACGTTTTATTCCGGTTCTAACTCAAAGCGACTAATAGCCCCCTTAATTAAATTAAATTTTACTTGTAAATAAGTAAATATATTCTACTTATTGTCACTGTCATTGTCAGTAGCCAAAACTTCAATGTTCAATTTGTCACAAGAGCACTGTTGTGAGATTTCTTCTTAAAAAGTTTGCTGTAAATTTGTTACCAAGATTCGTTATTAAAAATGGTGGAAAATGATTGCCTTTCGCTTTATTTTATTCAGGTGAATGATGCAAATACACACAATGTAACATACTATTCGCTTTTATGTATTTATTAACCCAAACTAAGGTCATTGTTGGATATAGACCCTGTATAGAAATTCGCGATTTTTTACGTCTCTAGCTTTTCCAATGCATTAAAGCAGTAAATTTCATAGAAAATACGGTTCTGGTGACCTTAACCACCCACGGATTTAAACAATTTTCGAATATGCTATGGGAAGGGAATGTTATTTGAAGTACTTTAGATCTGCGGATGAACCATTTTTGTAAGATAAAATGGAAAGGAATTATAACGTACCACATATTATTTGTAATCACATCTTGGAAATGATATGAACATAAAAGTTACTAGCAGAAATAGAAAGTTTGACTTTAAAAACGTGGCTAATTTATAATTATTACAAATAACGTTTATATATTTTAAAACAATACAAACCCAAGCCTTTTTTCGCGGAAGCCTGACCGTAATCATTTCCAATACTTTGGGTTAACTTTGGTTAGTTTGGGTTAGTTTTGGTTCGTTTCGTTTAAGCGAGTACGAGCTTGCGCGAAGAAAAAGCGCAAGCCTTTTTTCGCGAAAACATGACCGTAATTATTTCCAATACTTTGGGTTAGCTTTTGTTAGTTTGGGTTAGTTTTGGTTCGTTTGGGTTAGCTATGGTTAGTTGTGTTACGCTTAAGCCAGTACGCGAGCTTGCGCGAAGAAAAAACGCAAGCTTTTTTTCGCGAAAGCATGACCGTAATTATTTCCAATACTTTGGGCTAGCTTTTGTTAGTTTGGGTTAGTTTTGGTTCGTTTGGGTTAGCTATGGTTAGTTGTGTTTCGCTTAAGCCAGTACGAGCTTGCGCGAAGAAAGGCTTGCGCCTTTTTTCGCTAAAGTCCGACAGTAATTATTTCCATTACTTTGGGTTAGGTTTGGTTAGCTTGGGTTAGTTTTGGTTCGTTTGGGTTAGCTATGGTTAGTTGTGTTTCGTATGTGCTTAGGACGTGTGACGAAGCGCACGTCCCTTGCTTTCTAGGCCAACTTAACACAAACTAACTCAAGCTGACAAAACTAACTAAAACTTACCGAAGCAAATCAAAACCAACCCAAGCTAGGATAAACTAACCGAACCTAACAAAAACTAACACAAGCTAACAAAAACTACCCCAAGCTAACCAAAAGTAACCCAACCTAACTACTATATAGCGCGCTTTTCTTTTAGTAACTGGATTAGTTATAAGCCAAAACCAAAATTATAAAAATATGCAGAAAATCTTGTTTCCACTAATCTATTTATTTCCAATTTTCCCTTATAATGCACAGACATATAAAAAATCGGGAATTTCTATATGATGGTGCTATATCCAATAATTAACCAAACGAACAACAATTAACCAAAGAAGTGATTTATTTTTACATTAATTTGGGGTTAGTTTAGGTTAGTACTTGTTGGTTGCGCCCTAGAGGCATATTCGTAAGCTGAAGACACGATAGGACCTCGCCATAAGACGACTGCAACATAATACCCCATGCAACATAATACCCCAGATACGTTTCGCCCTCAAATATCCGGGGGGATATTTGACTAACCAAAGCTAACCGAATGCGCCCCGGAGCGAGCGAAGGGTCATACGTGAAGTGAAACACATTAATTTGGGTTAGTTCTGGTTGGTTACGCTACCGAATCGAGCGAGGCGAGAGAAAGGCTATGCGTGAAGTGAAATATATTTATTTTTCCCAATAAATTGGGTTAGCTTTGGTTATTTTGGGTTAATTTTTGTTAGTAGCCTCCGAAGCTTTTCTTTCCTCCGTAAGAAAAGGTTCAACCTTTGGCAACATTGCAACAATTCTCTCGTATCAGATGCCAAAAATGTCTTGATTTTTACATTTCAAATCGAACTTTGGGACTTTGTTGTGGAATAACGAAACAATTGCGCAACATTTTAATGGTCAAAAACGTCTTTTAAAAGTGTCTAAATAATAAAAAAATGATTTTACAAAATTCCAATGGTTGTTACTGAAAATTTACCAAATCTTTAAACAAAAATCATTGAATTCTTCCAAATATCACCTCATTATTACACTTACCTAAATAGACCACTAACCAGTAATTATACGTTATGACATTATACTTGTCATCTTGTCAAAGTCTATCCAATTGCGATAGCTTTTTACTGTTATTTTAATTTTTTACTAACCATTTTCATTTTTAGATTTGTTCGTTCTTGACGACGGGGGCAGATTTAATCCTCGAAACGTCGATTTCAAGTTTTCTTTTTAGATTTTTCAGCTTCGTTAGGGTCACTAAACTAGCACTTGTGCTATTTACACCCTGGAGCCAAGGCAAGCGACTCTAATTGGAGAGAAAACCCAAACATTTGTACAGAGATCTTGTTGTGCAACTTCTTTCTTTCTACGAAGAGTTAGGGTGCATATATTGAAAATTTATTTCCTGGATTCGTGAGAAACATGGGAAATGATTCCACAAAGATATTTAACTTATCGAGAAAAGATATCAGGGAAAATGGAGTTCTGAGATGTTGGCCAACTACTGCTGGAAATAGGTTAAGAAGCGCAAGATCTCTGATTAAATTTAAGTTAGAAATAACTTTTTGATGTGTTTTGTAGAGCGATATATTTAAATAACCGTATTTTAGCATGCAGTAATACAGTCTGATCTATTCCCGAGCCAACTAATAACTCTAATAACTTTATCGGGCAATTTAGGACTACTTGGGTCTATTGAACTCACAAAAATGGTTTATGTGTAATATATAAAAAGTTGAAATTAGTAACATTGTGAATCATTATTCGTGCATTTCACTCTCCTCACCAATCATCCTGATCACCAAAATTTCTCACATTTTGCGCCCAGTCTCTTTTAGCGCAGGATAGATGGTAGGTTTTGCCACATTCCAGGCACACACTTGTTTTACTCGCTTTTGTTTTGCAGCAAAAAGAATCTGTCTAATATTTAGTGGTTTAAGATGAGAAAACGCTACATAGGTGTTAATGGTTGTGCTCCATTCATAAATGGCAGTGGCGATGTTGCCAAGATTACCCTTTTGTATATACTGGATGTAACTTCATGTTCTTAAATGAAATCCCCTCCAAATATCAGACCTCGATTTTATTTTCTTTTCGGTTTTTTTCTTTTCTGCATTACAAAGCTACAGCAAAATTTGGCAACATTGTTAGTGCCATTAATGAATGAGCACAACCAATAAGTCCTATGCAACAAACTCCGTTCTCCGCAGGGACAATATTTCGATAGTTCGACGGATACCTTTAAAAATATATCGACCTACCTGTCGCAGAGTTGATACTTGAAGGTGGCACCTCACTAGGCCCTGGAATACTGTTTAAATCGTCCATTTGAACCGGCACACTTAGCTCTGGAAAAAAGGTTGTGGGTTTCCAGAGGTAATGGTTATGCCTTTGGTGCTTATGGAGGCTAGATCTCTGTAAAAATATTTATCATGTTCATTACAGAAATGGAGGCAATTTTAATTAGCAGATAATCCTGAAATAATCCCGAAAATATATCAATAACTTGAGAATTAATTGGCAATTTTTTTTAGCTGAAACTCATTAATTGTTTAGATCAGAATGCTCTATAAAATTTTAAAAAGAACAAAGCACCTGATTAAGGAAACAGTATGCTATAGACAATGGTTCATCATAGACTATCACCTCTCCAAAGCAGAAAATATTTCCCGTTTCATTACGATTATTTTATGACATGCAGTTTATTATAACATACTATATTGCATAAATTCCTTACGGTTTATGATGAACACATCAGATATGGAATGACAATACTAAAGAAATGTTAAGGATTTTTGAGTAGGTAATTGCGGTAATTTGTAGAAATGCAGACTGACCGTTATCCTTTTAAGAAAGGGTATTGCCACCGTAGGACCCCTTATTTTAAAGCTAAATTTGAGATTATTAAGATACTGGAATTAAAAAATACCTCTGTTAAAAAAATAATTTTGAAACGGAGGCCCTTAAGGCATTTGAAACATTAAAAACAATAGATTTTGATTTTACCATTACATTTTTTACGAAAATTGACGCAAAGATTTAAAAAAAGGGCAAGTTGATCCTTAATAAAAGAGTGAAAATGGAATCCAGCCACTGGTTGAATAGTTGATATCTTAACAGGGGTTAGTTTGGATTATCTTCGCGAATATATCACTTACCGCCGCGTTGTAAACACTCCCAATTATATAAGGCAATATTACAACTATACATTTTGAGATAAAAAAGAGATAATAATTTATTTATAACTGGTACATCATATTAGGACTTTTTTATAAATTATTACTGATATGTACGTATATTGTATTTTTACGTTTTCCATTTCGGCACTACAAACCGTATTATGGTTGGGGAGTAGCAGTTAATCTATTAGTTATTATATACCTAGTCTTTCTATGATTTAATTTGTACAGTTTACATTTTTAATAATGGTAAAAAAATTCTTAAAGGCGAATGTTTACAATACATGCATATATGATCTTACCCGAGCTAACCTAGTATAGCCTATTTAAAAACAAACTCAAATCAGCCGAAAAAGGCACTAGGAGCTATTATAAGAACGTGCACGCAAATGACATAGTTAGTATTCCTCAGTTCAAAACTATGTTACATTTTGCTAAAAACTTCTTTAGGAATATTGACAATAATGAGTGAATTAAAAAATAATCAATAAAATATCATAGTATTTTTTGGGTGTGTATATGAAAAACTTTACTGAAATATACCTTATATTTCTCTGCTGATTTTGGTATTCTCCCTGGGATGGGCAGGCCCGCTTTATACAACTTCAGAAAATATTTTTGTATTCTGCTTGCCACCTGGTGGACCGTTCTGTTACCTGAAATAATATAAATACTAAAGCTTCGCGAGAATGTAATTTTAGTTCATATTCATGCTCCGCGAAGTTAAAACAGTTCTAACTTTTTGCGAATATCGCCAATTTTGTGTGAGCCAAAACCAACAAATTGACATTGACGATTTGTTTGAGCTTAGATTTCGAGTTCCCATCCAGATACTAGAGAACTTTTTGAAAAATGGAATTGGAAATGAAAATAGAGGTAAGCAGGGATAGGGATAACCTATCATAGAAAATATTGTGTATATTTCATAGAACAAATAATCACTTTGTTATTATAAAAGGTGAAGCGGCCATGAAACATGAAAATCCATTTCATATAACCCCTAACACCTTAAAAATGTAATGTTATGTTTTTATTTATCGTTTGTTTACCGATGAAGACAATATTGACGCAGAATTCGGGGTAGAATTTAAAATTTCTGACCGCGAATGAAACCTGGGTTTATGTCAAAAAGGCGAAATTCGCGCAAATGAGTATGAACCCTTACACTTATGCCCATAAAGGCTACCACGATCTACCGAGCAAGCCATGGTCTGAAAGTAAGTAGGTAAAAAGACATTTAACTACTTGCCCGGCCGTCAAAGCATATCGATATGCATGTAAGCCAATTGATTTTTTAAGCCAGTATGCAAAAGTTAGGGTAGTAATAAGTAAGATTTAAATGCGCGTGTTTTAATACCGAAAAAACAAAGATTCTTGGATTTGGTTGTGACATGGAGGGTATTCGCTTATGGTGATCTGATTGAATTTTATTTCTTAAGTTTAGTTACAAAATTTTTGGGTTTAAATATTGATGAAGGCCTGCCTTTGGTTTGATACCCATATTCTAAATGTAGGTAAAATTATTCATATCAATATTGCAGAATAAAAAAAATTCATAATTTTTGAGAATACTGGCAAGACAGAGTCTGATCGTAATAATGAATGCAGTTGACATGTTCTGCATTGATATGAATTATAGCTTAGAAGAGTTTAAGTCTCTTATATGATTAAATTCGTCACTTATTGTCTTAATGCTGAAAATGTTTTAAAACAATTGTAAGTTTGTAGAGATGTTGTTTTCCATTCTTCATTTGTATTGTACACAAATCAGGTATGTGCTGCTCCCAATAAGAGTATTCTTTATCAAATCATTTATTTATGTTAAATACCAAAAGGTTTACACAAGTCAAAATATCAGTAAGAAATAACTACTTATCCTTAAAACATTAAAATATACATTAAACATTTAAGCCTAACAAATTTAAAATACACTAAGCAATCCACACTCACAAACATGTAAAAAGTATTTAAAATACGCATAATAAAATATATAGGACACTATACATCATCATTCAACAAACGGAATGAATCAGTCACCACTGAAAGATATATTTTCTGTGAGAAACTGTATGTGGTCATATAAGGGATTTTTTAAGAGCACCTGTCGGATCCTGCTCTTGAACACTCTGCCAGTTAAAGCCCTCAGGGTATTTTTTCAATAATTCAATAATTTATTTCATGTTAGTTACAACCATGTATCACATACGTCACAATTTAAAAAAAATATATACTTAATGAACTATCAAACACTCACAATATATATGTTAATGTGTGTACAGACCACACGCATTAAAAAGAAGCTATTAAAAAAAACACTTAAATAAAACATTATGTCTATGTCACTATACAATAAGAATTTCAATTAAAATCATGCTTTAAAAACTCGTCAAATGAGTAAAAGGCATTCCCAAGCAATATTTTCCTAACTTTATCCCTAAACTGCTTGTAGGGTAGATTTCTTGTTTCAATAGGGAGAACATTAAAAAATTTTACTGCCCAGTAACCTGGACCACTCTGACATCTCTTCAATCGCCAGTACAATGGCACTATATTACCCCTATTTCTTGTTTCATAGTTATGAACATCCTCGTGCGTCGCAAACATATGAACATTTTTCTTTACGTAGAGAAGGTTCTCCAAGATATATAAAGATGGCACCGTAAGTACCCCGAGCCCCACAAACGCCGCCCTGCAGTCATCCCTGAATCGAAGGCCGGCCATCACTCTCACCGCACCGCGCTGAAAACGAAAAATACGATGAACACTAGCAGCATGACCCCAGACCAATATCGCGTATGAAATGTGGGAGTGAAATATGCTAAAATAAGCTGTCCGTAGAAGGCCCGAAGAGACATTACTCGAAAGGCTCCGAAGCAAGTATAGCGATCTTACTAGCTTTAATGAAAGTTCATTAATGTGATGGTCCCACCGAAGTCGCGGATCAAGATGCACACCCAGAAACTTCACCTTGTCTACCGCCGAATCAACCCCACTTAGGTCTCTCATTGAGAAAACCATTCTTTCAGTTTTTTCCTTATTCAGCAGCAATTTATTGTTATTAAACCATCTCTCAGCCATCTCCCGTGCTTCCCTGGACATAGTCAATGAAGCCTCTACAGTTTCTGCAATAACGGACACTGCCGCGTCATCGGCAAAGAGCGTGCACCCCGACTGTTGATCATTCTGTGGGAAATCATTTATAAAAATTAAAAAAAGTAATGGGCCTAAGATAGAGCCCTGGGGCACTCCAATTGAGATCCCACTACTCCCCGACAACACACCAGAGTACCGCACCGCCTGTGTTCTACCCTCAAGGTAAGACTGAAGAAGCTCAATGCTTCTGGGACAAAAATTGTAGGCTCCCAACTTTCTTAACATAATTGAATGGTCAACGCAATCAAAAGCCTTGCTTAGATCGCAAAACAAGACCGTCCCATAACGAAGATCACGGAAGGCCCCGCTGATTTCCGACACCAAATCGAGTATAGCAAGGGTGGTGTTTTTCTTTTCTCTAAAACCGAATTGGCTCTCACTAAACAAACCATTACTCTCAAAAAAATCAATTATTTGTTTGGCTAAACATTTTTCTAAGATCTTTGAAATAATAGGGAGCAATGAAATTGGGCGATAGTTTTCAGTTATATTTATATTTCCCTTCTTGAACAGTGGGATAACCAAAGCAATTTTACAGGCTGTTGGAAATACATTTTCTTTGATACAAGAATTTATTAATTTAGTGAGGGGACTTAAAATAATATTTTTTATAGATTTTATCATTTGGACATTTAAGCCATATATGTCATGACTTTTCTTGTTTTTTAGACCATCAATAACATCTCGTACCCCATTAAGTGTTACTTCTGAAAAGGAAAAATTAGTTTGCAGTTGAATACTAAAGTTCATATTATCTAAAGGATCAGCATCTGAGTGTGGTATACTATTCACAAGATTGTGTGCAACATTTGAGAAGTAGTTGTTAAAATCATCTGAACTGATATTATTAGTAACAATACTTTGATAAATTTTTTTTGTATTTTTATTTACTATTTGCCACATAGTTTTACTCGGGTTACCAGAAGAGCTTATTAAATTATCGTTAGCAGCAATCTTAGCATCGCGAATAGCCTTTCTGTAATCATTTTTATATTGGTTATATATATGCCTATTATTAAGAGTATTGTATTGTTTACCAATTTCGCCCAGCATTCTTAGTTGTTCCCGCATAGCTCGTAGTTCATCATTAAACCAATTTATATTATTGGAATGGTCAGATCTAACTACGTAGGTCTTTTCTGGAAATGACTGAAGATACGCCTGTTCTAAAACGTGAATGAATCTATCGAACCTGTCATTAATGCTCAAGTTATTGTCATTGACAAATTCCCATGAGCTTTCAGAAACTATATGAAAGAAAACCATTAACCCATTCTGAGTCACCGGTCGGCATACCTTTTTTGTATTTCTAAAACCAATTTTTTCCCTTGGCAAAGAAAAGTGAATGATCTGTCCTAAATGATCAGACAGATCAAGATCCACAACCTCAGCGCCATCAACATCCATATTGTCCCTCACGAAGATGTTATCCAGACAGGAATCCTGTCTGGTAGCCAGGTACATTGTTTGTCTCATCCCAAAACCCATCAAGGTATCGCACAGTCTCAGTGATGTAATCTCCATAGACCCGAAGCGTACATTAAAGTCACCCGCTATGATGAGTGTTTTGTAGGTACCAAGAGAAGCAAGAATACCTTCCATGTCGTCGATACACATTTCTTCCTAAATCCATCGCCTCTCGAAAGACGTATTCATAAAGGGAATAGTGTTCAAGGGTAGTTACCATCAGAAATTACGGTAATATTACCTTTATCGTAACACACTTATAGTGTTTATTGAATACATGAGACGGTAGTTAGCATAATAGCCATGTGTATCTTTTTTGAAAATAGGGATAACCTTTGATTCGGAAAATGGTCCTCTTGACACAAACGGTTTATAAGATTACTTATTGCTGGAGCCAGTACTTTTATGTTTACTTTAATGGCAGTTCATCTGGCCCACCGTTTAAGAGAGAAAATTATATCCCTGACCTCAGAATCTGATGTGGGAGAGAGGAAGAAACTATTAGTCATTGATCGTAATGCAGGTAAAGGCAAATCAGCAAAAATTGTATTGCTAGCAACATTTGCAAAAAATGAATTGAATATGTCAGATATTTCTTTTTTATTTGTATATTCTATCTTGTTCTCAGTTATTTTCCATTCGTAATTTTGTTTTGATTATCTCTTACCGTCTCCCATTTAATAATACTCCATGCTGTATTTGAAAGGAGGATTGGAGGATTTCATCCCATCCTCAAAGCTTAATATCTTCGCTTTGTTTATAATTTCCCTTAATATATTTGAATGAAGCCTATAAAAATGCTTCAAAATACGCGTTAAAGTTGGTATATTAAAACCCAAATAATTGTCTCATATGCGCACACGATTTTTTATACCCGTTGTTATCCAGTCTTTGTGCTTTTTAATTTAAATTTTTTTAACTGGGAAATATTTACTTAGTACTTGAGATATTGGGACATACGTATTTTTTTGCCTCACTTGCAAATATCATGCTTTTATAATCCGAAAACCCTGAGTCCTGAATTTGGCTATGGAAATTGTAACAGTCTGATTTGGCCAGTGTGAAATATTTTAAAGTTCATTTTATATGCTGCATTTGGCAACCACAGATGCTATATTTTGCGGTAAGAGTTGTTGAAAAGAGGTCAATACTCTTCGGTTAATTAATTCCAAATTTATTGATTCACTTTGTTCTCAATAAGCTTAAGGTTGCCGCATTTATTAATGTAAATTAATTTTATTCTACATATAGGTTAACGATATATTTATATTAGCTTTTACAACACTGTTGTGGCCTTGAGTAGCTATTTTGATCATCCCTTTCTCTTATGTAGCCCTCAGGCACTTTGTGACTATATTTATTTTAGTTGATAGGCGACCCACAGATTGCTTAGGTTTGATCAAATTACTAAAATAGGATATTAGGTTATTAGTATAACCTTGCTTAATTTATATTACATTACCGTAGAACGGCCAGCAAACCATTCTCTATTTTTAAGAGCTGGTTTAATAAAGTCTACTGTAAAGTCTCATTAGATCCGTCAAATTCATATTTTATTTTCGGTTTGAATATTTCATAACTTTTTGGGACCCCCGGTTGCTTAATTCCAGTCACCGACTGATCATTTCTGATAACTTTTTGGGACCTCTGATTTTTCTTTCCACGCGGCATGCTGCAATACTCGCAATATTCGGTTGGTACTGTTGGTAGTCCCGGGTAGTAGGATTGGGCTATCCTCCCGTGATTGTTGCTTTCGATTTAGATTTTTAAAAGTTTATCATTTAGTTGGAGAATATTTTCTAGTATTTCTTGAACAATTTACTTTCAGCTCATTAATTGTAGCTTCCGCCTTCGTTTTACAACCATAATAAACGAGAACTAAGTCGTTTATTTTCTTAGAATTATTCCTCGTATCGAATCGTTAGAATACGATACGGCAGCGGCCCTACCGCTATTTCTGACTGATTCCGTGGAAGTGGAAAAAGGCAAATTGACGGAAACCGATGATCTCGTTCTTCTAGAAATACCCTTCGGTGTGAAAGGAAGGTTTTTGCTTTAGTGCAGTCATAGTGACTCAGCTTTTAGTATTGCATTTTATACTACCCTTCTTGGGGATATTGGGTTGAGTTTCTAGTTTGTGTTTTTACACGACCGATTTATCGGGATTTAAATACTAACACTAGGTAAGCTTTTTTCCTGGAATTATTTTTTTCTATTGCTTGTGAAACACGTGGACGCCATGATGCTAATGGCTCTTTTCCATTATTTCTAGAGGCTGCTTTCCGAGCTCAAGAAGGAGACCGTTGATTCTCTAGCCACCCTTCGCCATAAGAGAGGTAATTATTGCTACAGCTTTTTTTGTCTAAATTAACGATTTGATTGCCTTATCTGTGTTAACCTTTTTTTTTGTACATTGACCACCATTTGCGTTCCATTCCATGAGTTATCTTATCTATTCCCTTTCATCATATCTGAATTTTTATTTTAATGTGACTTTAGTTTTGATCAGATGGGGAAATTTATATTTTTTTTGAGTGATTCATACCTATCTCTTTTTTTATATTCAAGTTGTTTGTATCGTCTGTATTTCTTTTATTTGCTGATGGTCATTGAAAGTCCATTGATAATTTTTGGGGGATTTGTTTTATAAAGAAAATATATTTATGCAAGGGGGCTATAGCTTTTTTCATTAAAATAAGGGGCTTCTAATTCGTATTGGGTTATTACAGGGTTCAACTACCGGGCTATACCAGTCTTCGGCCAGTTATACCACCGAGGCTAAGCCAGTACCTGGTTCTTGCTACAGGTGCCCGGCGCCTTCACTAGAGGTATTTCCTGCCTCCACAACTGAGCTTGACGAATCGGATCTAACGGGGTATCGTACAGAAGCGGCATTATTTTCTTTTTTGTGTTTAATTATTATGAATTTAGCACTACCCATAGATTGTGCCTTGAAAGAGCCATCAAAACCTCATTTATTTCTTTATTTTCCTGGTCAATTGATGATCGTTTCTTTTAATATTGAAATATAAAACTTGTCTTTTCGGCCGAGCTTTAAGATAGATTAATTTTATTTATTCATTTATTTTTCTGACCGATTGATATAATCGCTCTTAATATCTTAATATAAATGAAGCATTGAAAGTCAAGTTCTAAGATACCTTTCATTAATTTTATTCTTCATTTATTCATTTGTTTGTCTGGTCGATTGATATAATTATTGTGGCCATTTATCAATTGATATTATTATAGCCACATTTATAATTGGTGCAGCTACCTGCGTACGCATACATATATGTAATAGGCTTAGGTAAACCAAAGTGATCACTTCGGATTGTAGTGTTTAGAGCGTTTAAGTGTAAGGCATACAGTACCGAGTTAACAACAGAATTGATCTCTGTACAATCATCATATTGTACCCTTATCATTAATTACTTGACCATATGACATTCCTTTGCGTTTACATTACACAAATCTCACTGTAGTACTGTTGCTGTTTTAAGAAAAAAAAAACCTAGAAGCAAATAGATTGATCCGTAAATTTAGATTGTGTTTTCTTGTTAAGTTAAGATTGAGTTTCTTTGTTTGATAAGCGTGCCTAACAACCCCGTACAACACCAGCGGAGCTTTTCCAGTTTAGTTGGTAAGAACTGGTGGCGCTCTACGGTGTTAGGCTTGTTTTTAATTAAAATCTTTACTTGCTTGCTAACTTTAATAGGAAAAACGTGTTGCAAAATAGTGTTAGGTCTAGTACAGAGCCCTCTAGGACACCATATTTTAGGGTCTGAGAAGCTGCATTTTTCTATGTTCGAAATTACCGTAACCTCTCCTTTTTTCTTCCCACCCTATCCTACAACAATAAATGCTGCAATACTTGGTTAACCAATTCGGATGGAGCCTCGATAAAGGCGTAACTTTCTATAAGCTTAAAAGAAATTTGAAATAAATTAACTTTTTTTTAAGCAGACCTATAAACATGGTTGTAATTTTAAAGTGAGTTATTCATTAGTTTATTTTACTAAAAATATACGTTAACCCTTAACTCAATATTATTTTAATCATTTGGAGTCACATAATTTACCTACAAGTTTAAAGGAGTCGCTCTATTTTATCTCTCTAAATAAGACACTATCGTCAAAACGCGAAATATGTTATGTTATAATGCTTTCGTAAAGTTGGCTTACACTCACAGCGACGTGCTCTGAAACCTGAGCAAATAACTAATCCTCCAGTATTAAACTGTTTTTGCAAACAGAACTATATCTGTTCAGATTTCCTTTCTAGAATATTGTTAATCACTTTCTTTATTAAGGTCAGCTTACTGCGTCGGATATTGGGAAATTTGTGGATTGCATTGATTGGTTTACAACTATCACATGATCTCAACGTTGTTATCTTATTCTCCAATATACAAATACTTATCGAAAACTTCAATCCAATTTGAGTTATCTCAAATTATCTGACATGTCATGCTACATAATTTATAAAAATGGAGTAGTAATCTACCAAAAATATTGTCTTTTGAGTTTGTTTTTAGATGTATATACTATAAAATTCGCCACCCGGCTAAAACATGTGTGATAGACACAATATGAGATTTTGCTTGACGGCGCAACACTGGATCTATTTGTATTTTTTTGGTGCCGCCTCAAGATTAAACCATATCTAATATAAAAATCTCACAATATTAAATATTTATATTCATTAATACATAATAAGTCTAGCATAAATAAATGAAAATAGCATGTATAACGTAAATCGCAATAAAACGAAAACGTTAACTAGGAAATGGAGTTTCGGATAAGAGCATGTTGGCTAATGTTCTATTTTGTTATGTATGGCTGACTACTTTGGATATAACTGGTCCCCCTCTTGGTAATAATTATTATGGATGTCATTGTTGGAACAATTATTTATACAACTAGTCCCTTGTATAGGTAGGCGATTTTCATCGATTTGCACCTGCGAGTATGTATATGAATGTCTTTGGAAAATTTTCCCCAAATAACATTCGTGTTATTGGTTATTCAGAAATTTACCGCAAGTTGTGCACTTTTTGTCAAAGCAGTTTCTAGGCAACAAACCACAACCACAAACAATTACCATAGTGATAAAGTTACCAAGAGTTGTATTTATTGAGCGAAAGGTTTCAATTTGATATATGCGGAATGCCAATATCGATATTGCTTATATGATTGATATATTTATTCAGTTTTTAACTTTAGTATGCATAGACTTATTATGAGTAGAATTACATGAATACCAGTATTAAGTATTCAGACTTACCAAGAGCTTTAGCAATTTTGTGGAATCGTCTCATTTCAACTGGTTCAGGTGGATAAAGCTGTAGCAATTCTTCTAAGCGCTTTTGCTCCTCAGGACTCCATACTCTATAATCACCAGTAAAATTATATCAGAATAAAGAAAATTGTCATCATTCTCAAACATTCAAATATGTTGCCTGATTCTAACAACAGGCTACTGTTAGTAACGATAAATTAATTAAGTTATAGATACATTAAACCCTTATATATAATTCGGTTACGTTGGAATATGAATAGAATAAATATCTTATAGACAATTTCGAGAACGCAATTTTGAGCCATAGTTGTATGACCAAATTCCGCAGACATGTGGATACATTTTCCAAATGGCAACGGAGCATGTTAATTGCCCTAGAACTTGTCATAAAGCAGTCAAATAGCCAAACCAGTTGTTGGTGGATGATGTGTTGGCTACTTGGTTATGACTCCCCAGGTATGCGTTGTCCGCGTAGGATCGACTGTCCCTAATCATATGTCTCATAGGAATTTACACACTGCTCAACTTTTCCCAAGTTTGCATTCGAGGTCGAACTTTCAGCAGTCCTTCTCGTACATACCTGTTCTTATGACTCATAAATAGCCATTAAGAATGGTTTCTGGGTAGAGATAAAAAAAAGCCGAGCGATGACAGTGAGAATGGGAATTTGCCATATAGTTTGTTTCATTCATGTAGCTTAATCTTCAGCTCTGTTC
This sequence comes from Pissodes strobi, assembly GCA_016904865.1. Taxonomy (NCBI): domain Eukaryota; kingdom Metazoa; phylum Arthropoda; class Insecta; order Coleoptera; family Curculionidae; genus Pissodes; species Pissodes strobi. Next base: position 31,289 of record MU190334.1, read on the forward strand.
TGCGTTTATGTCGGACGAAAGATTTCAAGTCTGTGTATTAAAATATTTATAACATTGGCGACTACTCTCCTTAGACTGTCTTCGGATATAAACAATCGCTGTTTCATTCTCTTCTCTGGAGTTTTGCACTATTTATCGACCATTCGCCGATTTTACTAGTATACCCTAATTTGCAAACGCAAAGAGCCAATCCGAACCGCTGAAGGAATGGCCAAATTTGAAATGCTACTTTACCCATGCCTTTACGGTGCAATTAATTGTTTTCAAGTGCTCTGGTGGCCCGGTGGTCAGGTGCTTTGCCTGTGATACGGCTGCCCGGGTTCGATTCCCATCGGTGTTTATTTTTTATTTTTTTGAGGTTATGTTTGTACGAAGGTTTTTTTTCTTCATTTTGGTAATGCCTTGGGTTAGTTTTGGTTGGTTGCGTCCGCGTAGCGAGCGGAGGGCCAAACGTGAAGTGTAATATTAGACATTCTAAATAGTAAAACAAACGTTTCGATTCTGATGGGCTGTGTGCATTTTGTAAATTAGGGTAGCCGGTCGAGTTTATTCAGTTCACATCAGACCACCTCAGAATTCCAAATCTCAAGACTCTCTTTGTGTACTTCTTAGCTGACACACTCTTCAGTTGCACATTGCACGTGATTAATATGCTAGATTTGAGCTGTTTTCAAATATTTCCTTGCCTTTAGGTAGCATATTTTCAATGTTCTGGAATGTTTCTTGTTTTTTCCATGAAATAACTAGAAATGTTGATGATTGGATTACACATTTCTCAAATCCAACTGAAAATATAAGATATTGATGCGGTTGAGAGTAGATACAGGATTCAAAGCCAGGCAGAACCACCAAGGTCACAAGAAAGTCACCTTGAAATATTCGTCTGAATATCCGTACTTTGCAAGTGTTGTTTTTACTGAGATATTTGTACTCCAGGTGCCCATGAGGTATTGAAACCCTGCTCTTACTTTTGGACATACTTTGTAGATCTTCAGCACTTTCATCAGCCAGAGCGGATCGAACCGATCTGGGTCTGACGACTTCCAATTGCGGCCATTTCTGATGGACTGAAAATGTGTTGTTCAACATCTGTCACCTATGTATTGTTTTGTTACTGACCAGATGAAACTTTACTAGTTCCAAAATTAGTCGACTGATTCGTCTGCTGATATCCGCTGTGAACACAAGCTGATGTTGGTGTTGCAGTGTACTTCTGCTGGTTTGGTTGTTGCTGCAATTTTCCTGATTACCTCTCTAAAATGATTGATCTGCAGAAGTTTCTATATAAATTCTGTTCTAGATGTCTTCTCAAAGCAGTATCTCGCCTTTAGCTCCTGTCTCCATATGTAAATATTCTGAAAATTCAGCTTTATGATGGTAGCGGTAGATACAGTCTATATAGATATGTGGATTTTGTCTTGTGTACGCGGAATGGCTAGTTAATCATTTACTATCCCATTAGCAAGACTAAATTTTTCCTGAGTATTTGAGATATTTTTCAATTTGGGTTTGTATCAGTATCTTCAAAACAAGAGAAAATGCTGTAAAATTTGACAGATGCTTGTTGTCATGCTGTTGGATTACTTGGTCGCTTTACTAGTCCCAATGGCTCATATGGTTGCACTAGTAGCTCTCCTAACAAGATTAAATAGTCTTGTTGTTATTGAATATAATTTTGAACAACATACTCCTGATGAATGGTGTCGCTTAATTTTCATCCAATGACTTTTACTTTCACTTTCACAAGCATTAACTAATCTTTATTGAACATGATGTTCTTTCAATTCATGATGATTGTGAGTTGTAGGCATAACTCTTTACGATGAGCAGCGACTCAGCGGGTATACGGGTTTGTTCTTCTATCGAATGTTTCACTTCTCACCCTAGTTATCGTTGCTAGGCAGCGGCTTGTGCCTCAGGCGCCTGGTTCTCGGTTTGTAAGATCCTGCTGCCAATATGCCATCATGCCCATCGCCAAGTTCAGAGAGACTGTCGCATTCCCTAGCTTATCTCTGTGGCTTTGCTATTGCCCCATTTACATTCTTCCAGGGCTGGGTTAAGGGTCCAAGGCGCCCTAGGCTAGTCGGCCCTCGGCGCCCCCCTTTATGTTTATGTTTTTGATGGGTTACTTTTACTTGCACTAATAAAAATCGTCTCTTAATAAAAATTAAACCAAATTTATTGAAAATAAAAAAATTATGTGCCTCACCTTTATAAGCACACAACTTAAGTGAAACTTCTGAAAGAGATATTAGGAATTAAGTTTTTATTTTTTTAAGCATTTTTTCCTCAACTTTTGCCCCCGGTTTCGACACATTTTAATTTTTTTTTCCATAAAGCATTTTTTTTTTCTTTCCCTTTTTGCCATCCCCGACCTCCTAGCTCAACTTCTTCACATTTTTTTTCCAAAATCCGCGTTTCTCTAACTTTTTTTCTTATTATTTTTTTTTCTCATTTCCTTTTATAATACTTTTATTAACTTTCCGAACAATTTTTTACGTTTTTTTAAATTTTTTCGAAAATTCGGTTTCCAGTTTTCGTCCAGGATCCTCATTTAACCCCGGCTACATTGTCCTGAAAATGTCAGCCCTCTAGCTATACTGGAATATGCTTCATTAGTATTTCACTTTGATTTCCGTTTAATTTTTTCGGACTTACTACCCTCGCTAAAGAAGTTTCACTTCAAAAAAATACTACTTTATTTTTCGACATTTTATTGAAGCAAATTCATTAATTATTTGACAAAACTCTAACGTTTGGACCAGTTCTGATTTAATGGCTAAAATGGATAGGTCTGTCACCTTTTGTTGGCTTAAAGTGCTTGTCATGTGGTTTTCACTCTATTTAGTGTTTTTTAAGCTGTTGTCGCTATTGCCTTCTTGGAGTTTTTCTCGAAGATTTATGAAAACACTTGTTTTGTGATATCATTCTTATGACTGCATACTACATCTAATAAAATGTAATAATATAAATATTCTATCTGTATAAATTTGAGAACAGCGTAAAATTATTCCTCAAGCCCCGACTGCCTAGGTCTTTTTTGTGAGGGTTGGGTAGGCTATAGCCTAGTTAGCCTAGTGGGTATTTCAGCCCTGCATTCTTCATTTCTATTTCTTTTTGATTCAGGTTCCAAAAAAACTTTTTTCTTAAATTATGATAGGGAATTAAACTATGAAAAATGTGAATATAATTTGAATGGCTTTTATGAAATTCAAAACTAGTTTTTCATTAAAAAAGAAAAACATAATTATATACACCTACCTGTTATTATGAGGGTTAGGCTTCTTAATGTCAGGTTTTATACTAGATTTTTGAGGTCCATCTGAATAAATTTCCATTAAATCACTTTCAGGTACCTTGACTTTGTATTTTTGGAAATCTATTGTAGGTAACTAGGAACAAAATATTTTGTAGGAACTATTTAAACAATTTTTACGTCTAAATATAGATACAGACGAAATTCGTTGAATAAATAAAAGCTAAAAAATCAGCAATACCTAAATAAAATTGTTTGCTTCCATAAACTGCATACAAGGTTGTCATATTTTGTAAATTGGCGTTTAATTAATAAAAATTTCTTACAGTAAACTTATCTTATTAAAATAAATATATCTAAGCACTTACTAAATAAATATTTTATATGTTCTCTGAAAACAAATAATTTCCTATCTAAAAGATAGGAGAGGTAAATTTATATTTATTGCAGAAATTTAAGTGAGTTATTAATAACCTTATACCAAAAATATCCGTAGAATGTATTGTCCGTGAATTCTACACAAATGTCTTAAATGAACAAGCATATAAATTGAATTTCCCAATCGTCAGAAATCTAGCACTATTTGTGATACAATCAATTTTGAGAACCTGATCTGTAAATAAATTCTGCACAGAGAAGCCTAATATTGCTAATGTTAACATCGAGGTTAACAAAAAATGTATAATTTGAGCAACCTTCTCAGGAATTGTAAGATAAACTGGCATAATTTTAGTCTGTTTTGAGTGGTCTTCGAGCTCTCTTAATGAAAATATAACTTATTTAATGCATACACTTTGCCTAGGGTCTTGTGACATACAGGTTTCTCCGATTATACTAATTTTATTTTTTCCCATAGAAAGAGTGTGTCCTATAGAGTAGTTTAAGCTAAAAAAATGGAGGATTCACCATATTTAAGCCGAAAAGAGCCCCAATTTCAAGTTTGCCACACAAATTTGCAGCACCATTTCACAAAAGCACTAGAAATATAGGCAATACACACCAGAAAATCAATTCAGGGGGTGAAAATATTAACTAGGAGACATTTGCATAGAACGAGAGGTCTCTGCTTTGTCCAGTCCTAACACTCCTTAAATAAAATTACATTTTACTTATATCATTCATCTTACTCTTACTGTCATTTGTGACAATAGCCAAAACTTCAATTTTTTAGAGCACTGTTGTAGATTTATTCTTAAGACGTTTGTTGTAATTTCCATAGCATCTATATTTGTCACTATTTCATTTCAAGAATGTATGTAGGTATATATTTTATGAGCTCGCAAATTTATAAACACCCAGAAGATGGCTTCTGGAATATTATCCAGCAAATACGGGGATGATATGGCTCCTTAAATTCAGTAATAAATTACTTGCGCAATTTTTGACGACCTTACACCAGGCAACCCCCTAAGATTCCATTATTTTACATTCCACCTGGGTAAGTAGTAGTGTAAATTCGGCGGTTCTAGACCAATTTAAACAACTTTTGGAACTTCTTTGGGGCCCAAATGCGTTTAATCCTTCGTTTTTTTTGGCTGACCTTTTTTGTAGTGAAGAAAGGAAAGTTTGCAAAATCGGAGATGACTAAATATAGTCATCTCCGATTTTGCAAACTTTCCTTTCTTCACTAGAAAGAGGGTCAGCCAAAAAAAGTACTCTCTATCTTTACTCGTAATACCTTTTTGCTTTTTTTGATATAACAGTAAAGATAGAGAGTACTTTTTTTGTGGAAAGAACGATGGTATAAACAAAATTTTCATAGCCCGCTTCGCTTCTGAGATACAAGGCGAAATTGAAAATAATGCATTTTGGGACCCCTCGTATCTCCGTTATCCTTTAACATATCGCAAAGCTAAAAAATTGCTCTGATACAGTTTTTTACGTAGAATCGAGTGGCGTGATCAGATTTTTGCTGTAAACTGTAAATTATTAGCTATAAATCAAACTTTTTTTTTTAAACGGAACACCCTGTATACTTTTCTTTCGTTTGATTGGAAATTTTATAAGCTATAGTGATGTAATACAAAGTAAGCCCGCTAGTGAACAAAAAATCACTAATAATATTCCTAGCATCCTGATCATACCTAGGGACCCACAGAACGCACAAAAAACAAGGAAGGACCTCCAGTCTAACATTAAACCAGGCAATTTAAAGATTGGTATTAAAAACATAAGGCCAACCAAAAATGGCAGTATGGTTGTAAAATGCCACAATATACAGGATGTTGACAATTTTAAGCGAGAAGCAGAAAAAAGTTTACCTGATTATGACATACAAGTAACTAAATTGCGACAGCCAAGATTCAGGATTATTGGATATTGTGGTGATTTGAATGCAAATGACTTGGAAATCTGTATTCGTGAACAAAATAGTTTTATTGGTGCTGATGAGGATTTTAGAATTACCTATCTAAAAGAAAATAGACACAACAATACATATACAATATTTGGAGAAGCTTCACCTAATCTGTTTAATAAAATGATTTACAACAAAAAACTGTTTATTGAATGGAGTCGCCACCCCGTTTATGAAGATATCTCTATCCAGAGATGCTTTAAATGTCAGGAGTATTATCACAAAACTACCCAGTGTAAAAGCCTAAAGGAATATTGTGGTTACTGTGCAGAAGAGCACAGCACTCTCAGCTGCCCAAAATCCAGTGAAAAAAAGTGTATTAATTGTGTCAGAGCAAACTTCAAACATAAGCAGAAGCTTGATGTTCATCATGAGGTCAGTAGTGCTGATTGTCCAACATACAAATATCATCTTCAAATATCGAGAAGCAAAATAAACTATGGTACTTCCCATGGCTCCTAATGTGTCTGAGGTGGAGATAGGTGAACAATTGGACTTGTTGGACGCGGAGTTACAAGGTACAACAGACTGTGGTAGCATTAAAACTTTAATTAATTCAAATAATAGCATAATAACTATTCTACACCTTAATATACGTAGCATACATAAAAACTTTAATGATTTACTTATATTTCTTGAAGCATATGACTTTAAATTATGTGATGTTATTATACTAACTGAAAGTTGGTCTATTGAAAATATTAATCTGTACAACATAAATAACTTTAATGTTTACTATAACAATGCAAATTATAATAGAAATGATGGTACTGTTGTGTATATAAAACAAAGTTTAGATGCTTCAGTAAAAAATGTTCAATTGAGCAACTCAAAAGTTACCTTATGTCAACTCGATTTTACTATTTATAATCACAGCTATGAAATTTTATGTGGATATAGGCCTCCTTCCAGTAATACTCACCTATTTATTAATGATTTGGATGATTACTATTCTAATAGATGCAAAAAACAGACTGAGATTCTCATTGGTGATATAAACATTAATATATCTAACAAGGAGGATACAGAAGTGAATCAGTACATTTCACTTTTAAATTTTCATGGATTTCATGGAGCCATAAATGGCCCAACACGTGTCACACCAACTAGTAGCTCATGTTTGGATCACATTTTTGTTAGAAATGGTCTAAAAACAAGTTCATTCCAGCAAACCTCTTTTATATTGCAAAATGAGATAAGCGACCATTTTCCTGTAATGATTAATTTTTCAAATAAAAATGCACAGATAAATAAAAATAAACAGGTATCTAGGGTAATCTCAAAATTCAATGAACGTTTATTTGAAAACTTGGTTAAGGGAGAGAGCTGGAAAGGGGTGTTAGATACCGATAAATCTGAGATTGCTGCTCAATATTTTACAAAAAAAATCAGCGAATTTATAGAGCAAGCAACAGTGCATAGAACAGTTCATTATACAGAGCATAGGAAACTTAAGCCTTGGATTACGACAGGTCTTATTATGGCAATCAAAAAGCGCGACAAGTTAAAAAAAATATTTATTAATAATAACAACTTAGAAAATAAAAATAATTACATAAATTACAGAAATAATTTAAATAAGATCATTAATAAACAAAAATTTAATTATTACCAGGCAGAAATAAACAAACTTCAACATGACTTTAAAAAAGTATATAGAATTATCTCAGATGCAGTAAACGAAAATAAGGAGAACTTTAACAGATTTGAAATTAAAGACGATAGTGATCGGCTGTTTACAAACAAAAATCAAGCAGCTGATTATTGTAATAACTATTTCATTACTGTAGGTAAACTAATGGCTAATAAAATAAAAATTCCTAATGTTAAGTCTCAAATAAAATATAATTCAATAAGTTCAATGTTTCTTAAACCAGTTAACAAGAACGAAATTATTAGACACATAAATTCACTAAAAAATGACTGTTCTCCTGGTTATGATAAAGTTCATACTAAAATCATAAAACAATTTCACCAATATATGATTAGTCCATTAACTCATATAATAAATCTTATATTTAAATCTGGATCTGTCCCCGAATGCTTTAAAATATCAGTTGTTACCCCAATTTACAAATCTGGAGATAAGACACATATTACAAATTACCGCCCAATCAGCGTGATCACAAATTTTGCAAAGGTATTTGAGAAATGCCTCAAGGAAAGACTCGCTGATTTTCTATCGGTTAATAATATTCTCTCTAAGAACCAGTTTGGCTTTCAAAATGGTATTAGTACTTCAGATGCTATACTTAAAGTAACTAGAACTCTTACTAAACATCTTGATAGAGGTCAAAAATGCCTAGCAACTTTTCTCGACTTAGCAAAGGCTTTTGACACAGTACCCCATGACTCTCTACTAAATACTCTACATATTTATGGAGTCAGGGGTGTTGTGTTAGAAGTTTTTGAGAGCTACTTAACTGGTAGAGAGCAGATGACCAAAATTGATGATGTTTATAGTACTACCTCTGAGGTGTTGATTGGTATACCACAGGGCACGGTTATTGGACCTTTACTCTTCTCAATATATATAAATTCTTTAACAGATATTTTACTTGATAACGGCATAGTAGTTTCCTATGCTGATGATACTGTTGTAATTTTTTTCGGGGAGACGTGGGAAGAAGTATATAAAAAAACCTGCCTTGGTTTAACTAAAATGAAAAATTGGCTTGACTCATTTAAACTCACTCTTAACATTAAAAAAACAAACTACGTAGCATTTTCCTTAACAATGGCAAATCGACTCTATTTCAACAGTTTAAAGTTAAAAGATTTTGAACATGAAATAAAAGAGGTGCAATTTACTAAATATTTGGGTGTAATAATTGATCAGAACTTGAAATGGAAGGAACATATTTTTAGATTAACTAACAACATTAGAAAACTAATTAGGAAATTTTATACGATTAGAGAAATATTAAACAAACATCTTCTAATTTGTGTTTATAAAGCGCTTGTTGAATCTTTATTGAGATATGCAATCATAGTTTGGGGAAGTTCATATGAAAATGCTTTAAAACCTTTAAAAACAATTCAAAACTATATCTTAAAGATCATTTTCAGAAAAAACAAAATGTTTCCAACTAGTGAAATCTATAATGACAAAATTTTAGCAGTCAGATCATTGTTTGTTTTAAGTATTTGCAATTACATGCATCAAAATCCAGCAATGGGAAAACTTCTGCCTGTGACACTGAGAGGGATTGGCCACAGAAAAACCTTTAATCAAAGATGCACAAATTTTATTACTCTAAATTTTGAAAGATTCTCCAGTTTATTTCAATAGGCTTTCTTTTTTGGTATGTGGCAATTTTTGGAGGGGAGTTTTTGATTGTTTTTTTTTTAAATCTTGGATTTGCCCGTTGGGCACTTGATAGCTAGTATATGTATTATAATTAATAAATACATGTATACGTCAAATTCAAGGTCTACATGCTAAGATACATTTTTTCCAGTGTTATAGATTTTCTCTTCTGGTACATACAGGAATTAGGTTTTCTAGGTACCTAATATTAATGTTGTTTACTATAAAGTAATATTGTATGTTATAAAATGTTTGTAAACTATAAATTTTGTAATATATTGAATTGTTTATAACAATATATAATACATTATATGTATTTTAAATAATAAGCCTAAAATTCCCTCATTGATCATATGCAGGAATCAATGGAAGGATTGCAGATGTCGTTTGACGCAAATAGATTACCTTTAAATGTACATGATAAAACTGAACGGATGGTATTTAGCCTCAAGGATGGGAACTGTGATACATAAAATATTCTGTGAGGTTTCTGGGTGTTCATCTGGACACTTTACTTGTTTTTAATACTCATCTAGACAATGTGGCCAGGAAATTAACAACTTCAACTTATCTCTTAAGAAACATTAGAAACATTGTTGACAACAAATTTTTATTGATGACCTATCATGCTCTGTTTCAGTCTCACTGCGATTATGCAGTATTAGCTTGGAGTCACAGTGCACAGGCGGATAGGTAGAATATTCAAACTCCAAAGAAGAGCGGTTCACTATAAGAGCAGATGTTAAGCAAGTGTTCTTAAGACTTAATGTGTTAACTTCACCTTCTTTGTTCATCTTGAGGTGCCTTACATAAGTATACATTCCCTGACCACAATCATGACACCAGAAACAAATATAACAATAAGTTTGGAGTATCTGAGGCTGAGAAAATCATGTATGGGATCTACCTACTTTGGACTGAGACTATATAATAGACTTCCCGAACAGGTTAGGGAACTGAATGAAACTCAGTACCTATTGCAATAAAATAAAAAAGTATTTGTTGGGTCAAGCTTTTATGGTGTACGAGTTTCTTGAAGTAAGATTGAATTGTACTGGTGATACTGTCTTTGAAACTGTTTCCATAAACTTAGTTTAAGGATATTTTTAATCTGCTTACCTATTGTTGGGGGCTCATTGTATTTTATCTGTGACGTGTGTAAAACTGTATAATTTTAAACATGAATATCAGTATTTTAGTAATTCATAATTTTTTTTAATACTGTACCTTTGGCAGTTCCAACAGAGGTGGTACACCCAAATCACTACCAGTTTGTATTTTGTCAAGTGTCCCAAATGGGTCTCTCAAAGCTTCAATTCTCATTTCTGATACTGCTTTGTAATCCTACAAATTCAAAGGTCTCTCAGACTTCAAATGTGACACATTATACAGTCCTATTCAGTCACTGACATTGACTGAGAGAGATAATTTTGTTCATTTGTTGCTATGCCTATAAAAAACTATAAAAATAGAGAAAATACTACCTACATCAATTAATAAAAGGCACAGGCTATATGCCCGTCCAGACGCATGAAACTAATTTTGCCCTTCAGACGGTTTGTATCAAGGGAGAGCGAGAATTTAAAAGAGTACTGATAACTTCACACATGGCTCTCCGCTAGCTCCGGGGCGCAACCAAACAAAACTAACCCAAATTTAAAAAGAAACAAAAATAACCTTGAAAAAACAGTCTTGCCACTGATGAGAATCGAACCTGGAGCATCGTATCACAAGCCCAGCATCTAACCACTAGATGTACTGGAAGCAACTAAACAGACCCTGAAGACATTGGCAACTCTGCCAATTCAATACTGAGAACAAAACGGACCAATCACACACGATGTTGACTGGACGGTCATATAGCCTGTGCGCTGTGCGTTAATAAAAACTTTGTTATTTCAAATATTTTAAGAGTACTAGGTATTACATTTAGGGTTTTTTTGTCTGTTTCCAGACATCTAATAACACTTTTAAAAGTTTTAAGGGGATACAATAACTATATCAAGTAAATAAGAGATTTTGTGTCTAAACACTGAATGCTTACTTTGAGGGCACGCTCTCGCTGAGCAGCAAGTATAACGAGAGTTTTCAAGACCTCACAGTAATCCTCGTTTCCTTTTAAAGCCAAATGATCAGTTTCAAAGTTGAAGAGATCGTCTTCTACGTTAAAGGCCGGTGCTATATCATCCATGGTTTCTCTTTAGTTCGGTATCTTCCAAATTAAACTAAATTTTAGGATTTCACTGCTGATTATATTGAACACTAATGCTTTTTCTGTAACGAATCCCAATAGTTCATTTTGTGAAATATAAAATTCATTTCGGTGCTAAGAAAATAAATAAAAATGTCATTTTGTAAACAAACTTTTACTATTTATTTACTAATTTAGGTTAGGTTAGAACAAAAAAGAAGAATCGAAGCGGAATGCCAGAAGCTTAGACCTTACCTAATCTAAGGCCAGAAGCAAAAGGCGAATCACTACATGATACGAGAAGGTTACCTACATCGACAAAGTAATAGTAGGTTTGTTCTAGCAGCAATTTCAAACGGTACAAAGCCATCCGGAGTTTGCGCATAACAATATAAGCGACGCTTATATCGCTATGCGCAAACTCCGGATGGCTTTGTACCGTTTTAAATCGCTACCAGAACAAAGCTATTATATTGTCGTTGGCAAATATATTATTTGGTCGTTGGTTACCTACGACTGAGTCGCTTTCCAGCTGAACAAATGTTTGGGCTTTAAGCGATGTGCTGGAAACACGAGCGCTTCTAGCACAACGGTGGAGCTGGAACTACACGCTGCTTTACTCGAGGCGTTTTTGTTATTGTCTATGTGCTCTTTATCACGGCGACCTAATAGGTGACCGTGTCTTTATATATGCCTCTATTTAATAATTTAATCCGTTTTGACTTTCTTTGGGTTTTCTAATCCTTTTTTTGCGCATGGCTTCAATCGTTTCAATTAAATGAAATTGTTCAGAGCCTGTTAAAAATTTACACTAGATTTATAAACGCGGCGTTGGCGATGGCGTCAGGCGTTGGCGTTGAAAATACGCATATTCATAAGACCATTTATAAAGCCTACGTTGGCGCTGCGGTGTCGGCGCTGGTGCTCGAGATAAAAATGAATCCAGCTATTCCAAATCAGACGAGATGGATTGAGAAACAAGTTGGTAAGTAATTAGTAAGATAGAAGGGATAAATCGGCTTAAATATTAGTTAAATATAAATATATGTTATTCCATTGCAGCTTTGTTATCTATTTAATCTTTATAATAATAATAATAACAAAACTACCAAACCAAACAAAACTACATAACCTATATGTATATAACGTTTTTGTGCTTAAAGTACGAAATATGCGGTAGGATCTTCTGGAGCAAGGCGAACCTGTGTTTCAAACGCGGTAACAGCTGGAACACGTGCGTCAAACATTTGCGCGCGCCGGGGCTCGGTTGCGTGCTCAAAACTCTTAGCTGGAAAGCGACTCTGGTAACCGGGGTTATAGTAGTAGTAGTAGTAAACTCTCTGGACCCCTATTCTCCAAGTTGTGAGATGTGAATGTTCCACTATGTGATGGGAAGTATCCCACCACCGATGGGTTTCTCTCGGTCGCTTTAATCGGTATTCTTGAATTATTGCATTCTCATAAGTTTGCATAGCGATGCTGCCAAACTTAAGTGGTATATTGGAACTATTTTAGTAGACCTTTTTAACAATTTTGTTGTATATTAACAACAAAGAATATTGATTAACAACCTACAATCCTACGTCTGTTTCTGTTAACCTAACTCTTTGACCTTTATAATTTGCATTTTGTATATTTTATCGGTTTAATTGCAAAATTTTATTTTTTTTTAATACATTTTTCCAATATGGATCAAG
>JAEQML010051923.1:0-44093 GCA_016904865.1 Pissodes strobi
CAAGTTTTCCTTCTGGTGGATCATATATCACAAGCACGCTATTTTTTATTTAGGAAACCTCTGTAACATTGAATAAATATTATTTTCTTAATTATCAGATAACGTGGTAGAATATAGGGAGAGAGTGTTATGTCGCGAATACCTAATACCATAAGACAATCATAGTAATATGATTGGCTTTGCTAATACGCTGTGCAAATTGTAGGCCTGCAGCCTGTAGGCCATTCTCAGTTTATGTTTTGTAGTTTTGTGCGAATGTAGTTTCACATCTGGTGTGTAGCTCATGGCACATGCCACCAGAGATTATAAGAAATATCATCAATAAACCTTCTGTCAGGGAAATCTCGCAGATAATACGAAATGATGATGATATGGCAGTTAATTAATTAATTAATTATTCGAAGTTAAATCGTTTTGTTCCTGTCATATTATTTATTGTATTTCAAGGACACCGATTAACCCAAGCACTAAAGATATTTGTGTACCTATTCAATTAAGATATTTTTTACGCTCCATCTGCAAAAATTTAATACAGGGTGGTTATCCACATTTTGACCCATTTTGATCTTAAATAACTCGTAAACGAAAGAAGCCATTGAGTTGCAGATTTCGCTGAATAATTTCATTTTACTGAAAGTTTTTTTTTAAGCGTATGTCATTTTATTTTGACAGACAACCGGAAGTACCGAAAACAAAATGGCCAAATTTTAGGAATATGACAACTTTGTTATATTTTCTCAAAATCTCAAGGTTTGTTCCTGCCCCTTTTTAAAAATACATTAGAAATTATAGTTACTTTTTAAAATAGTGGATATATGGAGCTCCAAAAAAATTCAGTGTACTCTCAACAAGATGGAGCTACTCCCCACTATGCACTAATTACCAGATATTCACTAAACAGCGTCTTCGAAAATAGGTGGATTGGAATAGGAGGTCCTATTTCATGGACTCCTCGTTCCCCGAACTTAACTATTCCAGACTTTTTCTTATGGTGGTATGTAAAAGAACAATGCTATAAATCACTATCACAAACGTTAGAGCAGTTAAATTCAACAATTCGTAACGTGATAGAAAACATTCCAGAAGAATATTTAGTCCATAGTTTTAATAGGTTTTACTTACGTGGATAAAAGCATTTGAGCCGGTGGAAGACACTTCCAACATTTTCAGTAATGATTTTTTATAAGTGTAGTTTTTGGTTTATTATCAATGTTTATGTAAATTTAATTAGTTAGTAATTATTGTTACATCTATATCAATATGTTTAAAAACTTGGATTTTCTTCGTTTACCACCATAACTTGTATTGTCGTGTTTAGTAGATTTTCATCGTTTAAATTTCGTTTCCAACTTGTTAAAGATCCGAACGAACCCTCTATTGCTACTTGATCGCAATCTAGGACAAATCATATAGGAAATGGTTTTCAGCTAAGATTCTCAATTGTTAATTAGATTTCATAGACGAGCCAAAAAACTGTCGACTGGTTTTCAAGATATCCGATGTCGAAGTTTGGATGTTGATCGTTTGATATGTTCTAATTAATTTTATATTCCTCTGCCATTTTTAATTATCTGCATCTTAATTTATTTAATAGAAACATCGCCAAAATTCTTGGAACCCCTCCTAAATTTAAAACGAAATTAATTTAAAACGAAATATTTATCATGACAGCTTTTTTTATTTCACCGTTGCTACGCATCTAAAAATGTTTACAAAAACAATTTCCCACAATTTTAGATACCAATGTTTAAAAAGTGGTTCATATTGATTTAGCATGTTTAAGTGATTGTTGAGATTTTCTTTGCAATTATGCCTGGTAATAGAATTTCAGTGTTCAATAGAGCAAGAATAGTGGCTTTGCATGGTTAGGGTCTGCCGAATCATCGAATCGCGGATAGACTACGAATTCCCCGCGCTAGTGCCGAATAGTGCGTTTGTACCAGGAAACTAACAGCGTTAACTGGAGACGTGGAACTGGGCGTTCTAGGGTAACTAATGCAAGAGATGATCGGTATGTAGCAGGTTATGTACGTCGTAATCGAACCATAACAGTCTCAGCTGTCCGAACTCATTTTAGGACCAGTACCACTATACGGCGGAGACTTGCTGGAACCAATTTGCGATCTAGGAGATCATTAAGAGTACCCGGTTACTTCTCAGACATATAACCGCTCGTCTACAGCGGGCATAAGAGCACAGAGACTGGGTTTTAGCTCAGTGGCGAAATGTAATTTTTTCGGACGAAACCAGATTTGGTTTACTTAGTGATCGTCGGCGACACAGAGTTTGGCCAGGGCGACCAGAAAGACTATTTTTTGCCAGAGAAGTCGTTCCATACCAAGGAGGAACAGTAATGTTTTGGGGAGGCATAATGCATGGTCGTCGTACGCAGCTTATTCCCATTCCAGACACCATGATAGGGGATAGATATGTTCGAAACATTATTGAACCCATTATTTATCCTCTCCGAAATTAAATTGGAGCCATTTCATGGATGACAATGCTTGGCCCCATCGCACGAGAAGAGTACAAAATGCACTAGAGATTCATAATATTCAAAGATTACGGTGGCCAGCAAATTCGCCAGACATGAATGCCATTGAGCACATGTGAAATTTCGTTGGACGAGCAATCTCAAACAGAATTAATCCTTCTATCACCCTCCAGGAACTCACACTCGCGGCCCAAGAAGAATGGAACAACATCCCAATGAATACTATTAACGTCCTTATTGTTTCCATCCACAGGCGAGTTAGCGCCTTACTACAGAACATGGGAGGACACACCGAATATTAATGCATTTTTGATTTCGCTATAAAGTGGTTTCTTCTAGATTTCAAATTCTGCTAATCATTTTATTATGCACTATTTTTCGTTTGTGTTTTTTTCTTGTTAAGTTAAAATTTCATTCAGCCATTTTGCATTGGATCCATAACCAAATGAAATGTACTTTGTAATACACTTCTTGGCGTATAATAATAGTGTCTCATTTTGACAAACGTAAGGGGGTCCAAGAATTTTAGCAATGTGTGCAGATTTGGTTAATCTTGGTTAATAGTCCAATCAACTTTCGGTTAGTTCCACTTAGTATCAACTTATTTAACTTATATGGGACGGTTCCGATACGTTATAATCAATTTTAAAAGGTTTACTTAGTGTTGGTTAGTCGTTTAATGAACTTTCTGTTGGTTTCACATAGTCTCAATTTATTTTAGTTATTTGAGCCGGTTCCGATACGTAATAATCAATACCTATTAATGGCTTTGGTTAGTTTGGGTTAGTCGTTTAATCAACTTTCGGTAAGTTTCACTTAGTATCAACTTATTTTAGTTATTTGAGACGGCTACGATACGTTTTAATCAATTTTAATAGATTTGGTTAATTTTGTTTAGTCTTTTAATCATAATCAACTTTCGGTTAGTTTCACTTAGTCTCAACTTATTTTACTTATTTGAGATGATTCCGATACGTTATAATCAATTTTAACAGATTTGGTTAGTTTTGGTTAGTCGTTTAATCAACTTTCGGTTAATCTCACTCAGTCTCAACTTATTTTACTTAATTGACGCGGTTTCGATACATTATAATCAATTTTAATAGATTTGGTTAGTTTTGTTTAGTCGTTTGATCAACTATCGGTAAGTTTCACTTAGTCTCAACTTATTTTACTTATTTGACTATGTTGGGGTTTGGAAACTTCGGCAACATGCACTAAAACTGAGCTTTATCCACAATACCGAAATAGAATTTTTGCACTAGACGCGCGTTTCGCTAACCATGTTAGCATCATCAGGAGATGACTAAAACAGTTTTAATCATCTCCTGATGATGCGAACATGGTTAGCGAAACGCGCGTCCAGTGCAAAAATTCTGTTTCCGTATTGTGGATAAAGCTCAGTTTTAGTTACTTATTTGAGCCGGTTCCGATACGTTATAATATATTTTTTTATAAACCACTCTCATGAAACCAAAAAAGAATTCACTTAAAAAAACACACAAAATCAAAAAGCAACAGTCACGGCTACAAAACGAAAACAGGTCAAAACCAAAAGCCAAGTACGGTTCTGATCGACACCCGACAAAACGGGATCTTCTTTGCTTAAGTTTTTCGATTTTGCGTCGATTTTGACATGACAGTATGAATCCGTTTTTTTTTTCGTCCATAGGTTGCCACTTTTGAATAGCGCAACAGACGGCTATTGCTTATCCATTCCTATAAATCAATGATGAGAGGTAATAACAGTATTTCAATAGCCATCGATTACGTTGCTTCAAATAATAAGTACAGGTCATATAAAATATGAAGAACCCTGAGACGCGCAGATGAAATAAAAGGAGAGTTAGTCTACGACAGAGATAGCGAAGACCAAGTTTCAAATTTTGGTAAAGTACACTCCTCGTAGAAAATAAAAACGGAATTGGATTCATATACGGGCGCTGGAATACGTACTAGTTCTGTTTATCTGTTTGCCATTTGTGTAATAATTAGGTTTTTATTCTTATGACATTTATGGTTGAGATAGTAACAAGTGGCGTGGCCACTCGTGCCTGCGGCACGCGCGAGCCCCTTCGGGCCTCGTTTGTGTGACGTTCGGTCACACATTTTTATTGCCACGCTCGTATCCGTACCGTGGCCTATAATTAGAAAGCCCTTATAATTAGAGTTACCAATTGCTAGTCTAATTTTGACGTGATAAATTTCTAACTGGTTGCCATGGTAACCGACTTGTTAACGTTAATCGTTATTCTTTTTAAATCTTTATCTAAATACCAAATATCAAATCTCTAAGTCGTACGATTGACGAATTATGACGATTTTTTACTTTTTTTGGTTACCATAGCAACCAATTTTCTAGTATCAAATTAGGCTTCATAAACAATCCTAAGTATCATACTATATCGTTTATTAGTGATATACATATTATTAATTGGTTGCTATGGTAACCATGTTGTCAACAAAAAATGCTAACATACTTTCACCTCTACTTATAAATTGGCATCGAAAAAAAGAAAAGTTGGTCCTGTTTACATGGACAAAAATGCCAAAAAACGGTTACTTGTCCTGTTTTCACACCCTGCATATTAACAGACCGAAACCAAAATCAATAGGCTTCGAGGGTTTGTGGACCTCTACCTCTATGCCAAATTTCAAGTAGCTATCTTCAAAATTGCGACCTGTAAATGCCAAAAAACGGTAACTTGTCCTGTTTTCACACCCTGTATAACAATTAAAGCAAAAGAACAAAAGAACAAAAATAACAAACTTACCGAATACTTTCATTTGATATATAAAAAAGAATATTATCCTTGTTTACACGGACAAAAATGGCAAAAAACCGTAACTTGTCCTGTTTTCACACCCTGTATATTAATCGATCGTTACCAAAATCAATAGGCTTTGAGGGTTTGTGGACTTCTAACTTTATGCCAAATTTCAAGTCGCTATCTTGAAAATTGCGACCTTAAATGCCAAAAAACGGTAACTTGTCCTGTTTTCACACCCTGTATAACAATTAGAACAAAAGAGCAAAGAAACAAAAATACGTGTCTTACAGAATACTTTCATTTGACATAAAAAAAGAATATTATCTTTGTTTACACGGACAAAAATAGCAAAAAACGGTGACTTGTCCTCTTTTCACACCCTGTATATTAACCGATCGTAACCAAAATCAATCGGTTCCGAGGGTTTGTGGACCTCTACCTCTATGCCAAATTTCAAGTCGCTATCTTGAAAATTGCGACTTGTAAATGCCAAAAAACGATAACTTGTCCTGTTTTCACACCCTGTATAACAATTAGGGCAAAAGAGCAAAGAAACAAAAATACGTGTCTTACCGAATACTTTCATTTGACATGAAAAAAAGGCAAAGTTGGTCTGTTTACACGGACAAAAATGCCAAAAAACGCCAAAAAACGGTAACTTGTCCTGTTTTCACACCCTGTATATTAACCGATCGTAACCAAAATCAATAGGTTCCGAGGGTTTGTAGACCTCTACCTCTATGCCAAATTTCAAGTCGCTATCTTCAAAATTGCGACCTCTAATCGATTTCATCACATACACACACACATACATACACACATACACACATACAGACAAAAAATCAAAAATTTTTTTTTCGATTACAAATCGATTGGTATAAGTTTCAGAGCGATCCGACGTACCGTTACGAAGTTTTTCTCCCGATTGGTCTCGCCCTATAGAAAGCCCATATTATAAATGGGGGCTTTCTAACAAGCCAATTCGGCAAGGAAAGAAGGGGGATGATACGGAGGTAGTCGAACCACGGTGTGTCCCGCACTGGAAAATTATTCATTGATGTTATAAGTTTCTCCCTTGGTTTCGCCATCTTAACATTTTATCGCCAAATGGAAAATTTATTTTTCTCGCCTAACCAGTTTTTCATGTCTTCTTTCTTTTTTTAAAGATGTAGGACACCTATTTATTTGCCTGTTGTGGTATGGCACGTTATCGATTACTACTGCACTGTTAGGGCGTAAATACGACACTAGGTTGTTTTTTAGTCACATTTCATAATTTTCAGATTTAATGTCATTATGGTAATCCCCAGTACTGCAAGTGACTTCCACCTGACATATGAATTTGGCACAAAACGATCTTCCCCTCCAGCGTTCACGGCGGCGTGTGGTTTTTGATGCAGATTGTCTTATGCCTTCGTCAGTTTCGTCGCTCCGGGATTTTTGGATTGTATGTGGTGAATTTACAGGGTGTCCGGTTATAAATGTAACCCCCTTTAACTTTTTTATTTACCTTACCCTCGTATAAAAAAATGTTAACTTCAAAAGTTGTAAGGATCTTCATACAGTTTTCTGCGGTGTTACTAGAAAAACAATTGAGCATCAAAATTCCACTGTGTGCTCAAAAACCATTTTGAACACTTCGTCAAATCTAACATTCCACGCCACTATCCTGCCATTCCAAACAAATTAAAATACATGCGATACTACTAGCGCCATCTCTTGTAACTCATCTGAAACTGGCATATCCTACGCTATCTGATCAATCATAGCGCTTCCCGCTATATCCCGGCGACCGAGTCGACCAATCACTGTCTCTTAACGGAGGTAATCAAGTTAGCTCCTAAATTCATGATCTTTAAGAATCGATTTTAATAAAAACTAGTTAACGTATTTCGACCGGATTTGTGTTAAAATTCATAAGGTTAATTTAGACATTCGCTGACGTAAAGGTTTACATAACTTCTCAGTATTTACATTATTCTCCCTGTCTATTTCCGGCGGATGTATATCATCCCGCCAGAAGGGGCGTTAACAAGTTCTTCAAGCTGATCTAGTTCCCACGTTCGAGTATGCAGTAGTCTCTTGAACCTCGACCATGTAAGTCGCAAAAAGCGTACCCCCGTTTCGAGCCGGCTGGCGCTGAGCCGCCATGCCGGCAAGTTTTCACGTTTTGAGACCTCATAATCTCTCTAGTTCTTTACTCAAGTGATATAGTGATATCCCAGCATAATCATCTTTATGACAAGCCTACAATAAGGTATTTATTGGCAAACACACTGCCGTTATTCTCACGAGTCTCACGCCAAGCAATGGCGTCCCAATTGGTCTCATCCATGGGAGTTCTACAATGGAGCCCTGTCTCAACCCACACTCAATCGAGCATAGTCTCGGAATCTCGAGTAAGTAAACGCACATGTTTATAATCACATTCTCACATGGCTGTACCGTGCGCTGTACAGTCCCCATTAGGCCTTGTCCATGGGGTTATCAAATTAGAGTCTTGTCTCTAACCACTATCTCACAAATCGCAGTACCGTGCTGTGCTTGCGTCTCCATTAGGCCTTGTCCATGGGGTTATCAGTATTCGAGTTTCATCTCGAATCTCACACGGTCACATTCACATTCTCTCAAAGGCTGTGCCATGCGCTGCACAGTCCCCAATGGTATTGTCCATGGGTTTTCCAACATTCTATATCACGAGTGTATCACTGAGTTGCTACACTCTTGTCTTATTCTAATAAAAGCATTACTCTGCACTAGTCTGCATACCTTCTCATGCCTTATGTTCATATAGGGATTAAGCGGCACTAGTCTGCCAATATACTCAAGTTATCACAAGGCTACATCCCATACGCGGATTTCAGCTTACTTATGCTACCTGCATTGCATATTTAATTATCATTCATGCGTGTACCAATAAGCTGCATTCACAAGGCATTCATGTCATGCCATATGCACTAACTGCATACCAGAGTCAAACCATTACATTCCAGTCATTCTTGTTTGCAAGAAATTGAACTTCATTGTAAATAGAAGCTGGCCGTATATCTAGTGTTTTTCAAAGTGACTTTCCCCCAGTGTTAGAAGATAACCTCCTGAACATTGAACGTTTCTTGTCAATGGTGTTCATAGTGTACATATTAGCTTATAGGTGAACTCTAAGGTAATATTAATCCTGTTATTATTGCTTGTATATTATTGTATTTCATATCAAAGATAAATCAGCTAATATAGTTGATAAGTAGCTGTTCCGCAGGAACTCTAATAGACATTTAACTGTACATAAATTCAAGGTTATGTTTATAAACATATATTAGTAAAGTATTACCACTGTTTATGCATTGCTTTAGATTTTAAGAGTTTTATTTATGTCATATTATTCAAGGTCGAAACTTTGCCTCGACTAATATTGTTCACATCGTAGCACTGACTACGTACAATAATTCACTGTTTATATTTTGTGTATTTATGAGCTTCTAGTTATTTTCAAGTAAACTAATTTATTAAAATATTCATATAATGCTAAAGCTTTTTGTTTTATTTACAAAATGCAACCAGGCATTTATGTATATTTGAAATTTTGGCATATTGTGAACTCACCCCCTGATTCGCTTCTTCCGATGAATATTGCTCCCTTTTTCGCCTCGTTTGCGAGCAAGACATATCACTACACATACACTGTTCTTGAAATACGATTTCTAGGCATTTTTCTTCTTAAAACCAAAAGAAAGAACCGATTTACGGATTCTTGCTTGTCACCGTGGTAAAACCTATGGTAAAATTTGAGTGCCTAAAAGCACATCTCTTTTTGTTCGGAAAGTCGACCAAGATCGACTCTGAAACACTGTGCAGATTAAATTAATGTTTTTTTTTTAATGAAGAGAGAGCTCTTTAAGACAAGTTCAGTAATATAAGATTTGTTGGGTCTAGCTATAGTTACCACGTAAAATGCAAGAATGTCGGGTATCTGATTATTACTCTCTCAACGCAGAACAATCAAAATTTTTCGCCGCAAATACATCACATCTCATTTTCAAACAAAAAAATAATTAAAAGAGCGAAAATCCATTAGAAAAAAATTCTTAGCTTAGAGTAACTCTCTATCTCTCTAACCCTAATTAACCACACCGCTTGTCTCTTCACTATCCCACATTATCCCAAACTAACCTAAACTAACCCAAACTAACCTAAACTAACCAGCATAAAAAGACAAGCGCGCTATCCCAAATTACCCCAAACTAATCCAAACTGACTCAAACAAACCCAAAATTATCATATAAAAAAAGTCTAGTTTTCTGGAAAGCAAAACATTTGCGGAGAAAAGGAAAATTATTTTTGTGCTAGTATTCTTGTGTAGAATCATCTTATAGAGCGATATTTTTCGTAGCCGATTTCCGCTATTCTAAACTACAAAAAAAAATTAAATTTTTCATTAATTAGGCATTCTCGGATGAAACTAATAACACCGTTTTAATTAATATGTTTTCCTGGGCCCGGCCTCTGACAAAAAAAATAATGGAAAAATTATCCAAATATAGGTTTTAGCTAAATTATCATTAAAAAAATCTAGTTTTCTGGAAAACAAAACATTTGCGGAGAAAAGGAAAATTATTTTTGTGCTAGTGTTCTTGTGTAGAATCATCCTATAGAACGATATTTTTTGTAGCCGATTTCCGCTAAAAGAATCTTGAGCCAGAATAAAAGTTAATGGTTCTAAATAATTTAAAAAAATTTCCTTTCACTTATACAGGGTGTTCCCAAAAGTCTGGGCGTGGTCCAACTATCTTATTTCAAATCAGATTCTTTTTTTGTCTCAGTTTTGCACATTCCTTGAAATTCTAAACTTTTTTTATGTAGCATACCCTATGCTAATAGTTCGCAAAACGCAAACACTATAAGCTTTATCATTATTATGCGATATAGCTAGGTTTAGTGATGTCATCAATTTCCCATGAAATTTGACATATCCGTCAATTAAATATAGGTAATCTACGTTTAGTTATTACCTTTATTTAAATTATTAGTTAAAATGAAAGCATTTAAAAATATATAATAAGCTAACAATGTAATATTTTTACTTTACTTGCTCTACATGATCACCATTCTGCTCAATGCATTTTATATAAATCCTGTACAGTCTATTAACGGCGCTTCGAATAATATATGGTTTATTATTTAAAATAGCCACTTCTTCATTAATTCTTGCCCTAATCATATCTAAATTCAATTTTTTTTTCGGCTGATACTTTGCAGCCCCCATAAAAAAGTGTCTAAGGCTTTGAAATCCGGACTATTGCTATAGGCCAATATATTGGACCGGATCTACCAATCCATTCAGGAAACATGGTGTTTAGAAATTGGGTTACTGAAGCTACATTATTGGGGCGGAGCCCCATAATGTAATATATTTTTTCTATTATATACCCCAGAAGTAACAAATGCCGCTTCATCGGTAAATAATATATTGTGCAAGTAATTTCTGTCCCTATTTATGTTAATTATCATGCCATTTATGGGCATCAGTAACTATCTGAACTGGTAATATTTTAAATGGATTATAATCAGCGAATATTAACTACGATAAGAAGATTCACTCTCCGCGGCGGCACGTCAACGGTATGTCTCCTTCCCCGCGCGAAAACTAGCATGATACTGGCATGTGACCTTTGGACCCGGCGCACACTGGTCGAATTTCTAGGAAAGCTGGCCATAATAAGGTTTACCAGAAATAAGACATAAAAGTTATTAAGTATTACACGTTTAATATATCGTGTTTTAGACAAATAATTGTTGAATTTTTTGCTCATCATATATATTTATATATAGGGAGTATCAATTATCACTAACGATAAAAATCATGTATAAAAATCATTTGTATGTTCTTAAATCGTTTTAAAAAATGATTTTGAAAATTAAGGGCTCCTTCGTTGTAAAAAAAGGGTTTTAAATTTTTAATTCGATGATCCAAATTTTGTTTTTGCAACGGTTAATTCAGGAGTCTCACGAGCAAAATGAATGTTAAGCGGACGACAGAAACGCGAGGCCTGCAATTTTGCCATACATGTATTTCAGAGTTATCGCTATTTTTAAAAATTAACCTAATAGGGACGAAACTAGTAAAAAATATAGAAGCATCAGTGTAGCTGTTGTTCAAAAACACTTGCTTATATTCTGACTATCCCAAGGTGATATCAAAGCCATATTTACAAATTAAAACTAAATTATAGATTTTTATCTGCTGATTCAGCCAAAGTATTTATTACCTCTTTTTATAATAACATCAGTCTTGCATCAGCAATAATGATTCTGCCGAAATTTCATCTTCAGTTTCACTTACCACAATATTATGGGATTAGGGGTGGGCGACAATAATCGATTATTCGATTCCCTTTTAAGAAATTACCGATTAATCGACTTATCGATTAATATTTCAGAAAATATCGATAATCGATTATTTCGATTAATCGATTATTCAATTTCTTGCCCATCCGTACCGATGACTTTACAACAGATATAGCTTTTAAAATTCCAATTTAATAATGCGTTGCGTTAAGGGTAATTTAAATGACATTTGAAAATACTTTCAGTACAACATATGAAGCAAAAAAAAAAACAGAGAAACGTAAATGCTCAAACAAGACAGCAGCAGGGAAAACTGCGCACGTTACAAATTTAGCCAATAAGGGATCCTCATTTCGACGTGCCATTTTCTGATAATCTAGCTTCAGTTGTTGCACAATTAGGTATAACACCAACACATAACCTCAACGGAGTGTTAGCACGTTAGCAGTATAGTACATCAGTCTTTATCTTTTTATTATGTATTTGGGCAAAACTATATGATAAGAAGGATCACTCTCCGCGGCGCGGCGGCATGTCAACGGTGTATCTCCTTCCCCGCGCGAACACTAGCAGAATATCGGCAGGCCATGATACAAATAAAATAATCATGTTGGCAGGCGACCTTTGACGCGGCGGCCATAGACCAGCTCATCCTTTTGTCAGATTAATTTTCACGCCTAAATTCTATAGTCGAGTCAATATTCGATATAAGATAATATCGCTATTTTTTAGTTGTGTTGTATTACAAAATAGGAATGAAATATACAGTAAAAATATTGTGCGAAACCTTTAACCAATTTTAAAATCACCCAAAACGCCAAAATTTAATTAAATACGAAAAGATGGGGAAAATTCGAGCAACATTTTCTGCTTGATGTCTTTTGTCAGAATATTAGTATTCGGAAATATGGTGAAATCATTAACACAAAATCAAAATCTTTTAAATATTAGTTATTACATACCTTGAGTATTGTTATCAATAATAACTAATTAAAAACGTTAACAGATTTTTCAAACAGCCAGTTGAATACAAACTTTATCAAAATATTTATTTGGTGATAATAATAAAAAAAAACATAACGTAAGTTTGACAGGGCGCTGCAAACAATTCAGAAGATATCAATTGTGTTTTTCCAAAGCCAAATAGAGTATTAGAGTGCTATAAATTATTTCGTCATAAATTTGATTAAATATACCGCAAACAAAAATATCGTTTATGGCCAGCTTTTATTTAAATTCAACCTGTGTGCGGCGAAGTTCGCCGATCGTTACCAGGCAACGAATAAAATAAACGACGATTCCTTTGTAGCGCTCTCTTGCCATTGAGTGGGCCTTCTTGTCGTAGTTAATATTCGCTGTTATAATTATGTTTTCTCCAAATCTCTCGAAGCATTTCTAAGCGACTCTTCAGGCTTCTCTTCTTTCTGAAAATTATTATACCTACTCATAAGAGTCATAAGTATGCAAAGTTATTAAGTGTTTGCTACAAAAACGTTAGCTATCGAATATATCACTAAATATAGGTTTAAGCAAAGCAAATTTAGAATTTTCTTTGGTTTATGCCAATGCCATTGTTATACCAAAGAAAATTCTAAGTGGAATTTTCTTTGGTTATACATACCTTCGAAGCATAAAAGGATATTTAATTCATGGTTGGTATGATCCGCGTCTCTGGGAATTGTTCTATTCTTTCTCTTAAATGATGTGGTATCCTCCACTTGGTCATAGACTCTTTTAAATGTTTGCGCAGCCGGGACTCTTTCGCCGCCCTACGCACGCCTATATTCCCTTTAATCCCATTTTTGATACTAATTATTATACTTAACATTAAATTTATAAAGGTATTTTCTTTCTTGTTCAGAATAACCCATAGTTAAGTAATGTTTTACCAAAAAATCAAAACTAATGTCAGTGTGGAAGAAAGTCTTTTGACGGATATGTCAAATTTCATGGCTAACTAGCTCACCAAATAAAGAAGTTAGGAGAGGGGTTCAGTAATAATCAGATACCCGACATTCTTGCAATTTACGTAGTAACTATTATAGCTAGACCCAACAAACCTTATATTACTGAACTCGTCTTAAAGAGCTCTACAGATATACAGAAGAATATACAGAGTATCCCATTTAAAAAAACACTAATTTAATCTGTACAGTAGAATTTCGATGTTCCATTGTTTTTCTAGTAACACCGCAGGCAACTGTATGAAAATTCTTACAACTTTTGTATTTAACATTTTTTTATACGGGGACAAATAAAAAAGTTAAAGGGGGTTACATTTATAACCGGACATCCTGTACGTATGTTTCATCCATATAAACAATTGGGCGTCGAATTGGATTCGAAGATGTCTTACGTCAGGTTTTTCCGCTTTTTGTGTTTCTCTCCTTGACATCCCTAGTAACTGGCATTGCTTTGAAACTTTCTATGAATTCTCGCTAGAATTGGTACTTGTTTTTCTGTTATATCAAAATTGTGGATTGTTCTGCGTAACACACTTTTACTGAAATTAATTACTGGTCTACCTGCATCTGCTTCTTGTTTCCTACTTTTTTAACGGACTGTAGAGAAGTGTGCGTGTCAAAGGCAATTAGGTAACTGAGCTGCTAGATAGCCCCGCCCACCTGTTCACCGCGCACCCGAAGGTCAGGGCTCTTCCTATTTTGCGAGACCCGTAGATACGTTAGCACTTTCGTCTGTTTTTCAGATCGATCCTTATGGGTAGCTAATCAATTTTAGAATGTATTCTTCCCCTCAAACCATAACTTCTGTCACTACTTCTTTCAAATCCTTTATAAGAAACGCTATGACTGAATTCAATAGATTTAACTCCTCTCTGGATGAATAGCCTTGAATAATCTTTAATTTCTAAAGTGCTTTAATGTTCGTTTTCTTTTGAAGCCCGGGAAAAGGCGCCTAAAATTGGGCATAATAAAGTTTTCTGGTGTGCTCTTTGGAAAGACTAATTTAGTTGATAAAAGGCACGCGCCAGGTTGATGTTCACTTCAGATACAGGGAGTGCAAGTGAAGCGACCGGACAAATGCAAAAGCAGAAAAATGGTATCCAACAACAAAATTATAAACCTGGCAGAAAATAAAAGAGAAGCTAACTAAGACTTTATAAATAAACTCAAAAGTGAACCGAAAAACATAAAAAAACACAAAAATCTAATAAATTATTGACAAATCGAAATGAACTTTGTTACGGTAATTTTAACAACTCCGTAACATCATGCAGATTGTTCCTAGTTCACTTGTATTTATTTTTGGTTTAAAATAATAACTTTTCATCTTCAATCTAGTTTTAATTACTGTCTGAACCAACCCGCTAACAACAATGTGGAAAATTCCGCATTAAACAGTATGAAAATATTAATAAATAATGAATTCTTGTGTTACCCGTCAAGTTCGTTTAAAACTATTTTTTGTCTTTTAAATAGGCATGTCTGTCGATAATAATTTAGTTATTGTAAAATGAAAATTACTATTATGGTTGAATTTACATAAATACAGCAGTAGAATATATAATTTAGAAATGTTAAATAATTTCAAATATACAGCTCATATGCTTGAAATCGGTCGCTTCGTACGGTAGAAAAGTAAAATATTTGTGACGACTATGCGTCGGTTCAATTTTATTTTTTTTAAGAAGTGATTCTGATTGAAAGGTATGATATAAATTAAATCTATCTTGTACCGGCGGCGATCAGATCAAGAAGGTAGGCTCTTAATTTTCTTTATTTCTCGTGCCATTTGATTTTATTTCAAGTTTTCTTATATCAAAAAGTCTGTAGGGAGAATAAAACTGCTAAGCCTTGAATTTGCGTGTAACATTACGGGTGATAATTCGTGAATTATTAGCATCGGCCAGATACACGTGAATATCTGCTATCCGGTTTATACGTATCTTATTTTATTTGGCAAATCATTTGAATTAAACCAACAGTTAGAGCGGTATATGGTCAAGGATTATCTGTTGTAGTGCCCGCCTATTTTCGCTTCATATACCACGTTGTCTGTAGCCGTGGCGTACGTTTTTATCTGTAGAGGAAATCGGTTTATAGTTTTTGGAGCCTAAGGCTTTTTGAAAAGAGAAGAAAGAAATGGATCCTACAAAAGAGGGGAGTTATCAAATTTCAGTTTTAGTTAAGCAACCCAAATGATAGAATCAATCATAGGGTTCACATTTAGTTTCTAGTTGGAGGTAGCAATTTTTAGAAACTAATAACCAAAACCGTCTCTAGTGTAGAAGACCCAGACCTCTTTTTTCTAGTATCGTCATCGGTTGTTATGAGTTATATGTGGGATTAGAGTTGAGCTTAGCTAGTTATTGCTCGACCTGCGCTTGTGCACTTTACTAAGTACTTTATCGTCCCTTCATATATTCAAAAAGCACCTCTTAAGCCGTGGTGGTTACCTGATTATAATAGCTTTGTTTCTTTATTTTTATTTAAATTTGTCGTTATCTTTGTTTTTAAATTAAGCTGATTTTGTGAGTTAGAAAGTAGCTTCCTGGCTATAATTGAATTCTGATTACCTGTGTAAATTCATTGATTTCAGTTTTGTTTTTGCCTTATTATTACAAGTGATTTTTGCTTAATTGAAATGCTGTTCATGACGATTGTATATATCAGCTTAGATAGAGTATTTATTTTATTCATTATTTTGTTCACTCTCTTATTGAAAACCCTATTATTTACAGACACAATTCTGTGCAAACTGACGGAGTCATATTTACTTTAATATCATAATTTCCCTTCACCTTCTTTGGGCATTTTTCAGCATTGTTAATTGATAAGAATTATTTCTATGTATCCCTTGTTAATATTAAAAGCTTAAGCCAAGACAAGCGACATTCTCCGCCAAATTGATACAGAGTTATAACAACATTCTTGGTTAAATCTTTTAAGTGCCTTGTACTGTTTTTTTTGCCACTGTGTCCACACGCACTCGCCTTACCAGGACAGCTTTCAGTGATGGTCATAGTACAGATCCTAGCCGCTACAGGAACTTTCAGTAACACTCTTAGCAAGCTCGGAGAAGCAATAAGGTGATTACAAGGCAGATATCACCAAGAACATTCAACAGAATCTTATTGTTAGAAGGAAATATAAATAGAATAATTGTATTTTGATATTTCTAATCTTTTATTTTGCACCTTTTCACAACAACTAGACCTCGGAAATAAATTTCAACCAGCATGCTCCTAACCTATACACCCTGAGCTTATCTCTCAGTTTATATTTTTAGTAAATTAAAGTAATAATTAAAAAGGAAAGTGCATTTATAGTTAAACCTTAAAAGTGACAAATTGGATTTTTGTTTGAATTACACTAATAAAACGTCTAATATTGTAACAACTCACAAATGTATTTTGTAAATAATTTTCTGATGTTGCAAAAGGTAAATTGGACACACACAGCTTTCTGACTGGTGCACTTGTTGGAAGCATGTTCCGGATTCCATATTCTGTTTCCCTTAGCTGAAGAAAAGAAAACATCTTCATGTCCTGATGACATCCCTGTGGCCCTTTTCAAAAAGTGTGCTAGACGTTTTCTATAATTTGAGAACCCTTGTCAACAAATCAGTTGAACAAGGTACATTTCTAAAACAGCTGAAGAAATCAGAAATTATACCGATCTTTAAAGAGGAAGAATGAAGCAATATGGAAAACTAAAAACTCATGGTTTTGTTTTTTGAACTCACACGCTCCTTTGACATAATAGATTCAAGGTTGGCTTCGATGAAAGGTAATACTAATTATTTATACCATACTTTTTCGACCGACAGGTCTATTTATATCAAAAGGGAACGCTCTGAAGACTTTTTAATAGACCTAGTCACTCCTCAGAGGAATGTTTTGGAACGACTTGCCTTTAGGGTTTTTAACAACGACATCGGCAAACTAAAAACTTAAAAATATTCGTTTATTGTGGTCACACTATCCTGCCGTCATCTCTGACCTTGACGTAGGAACGTAGCTAGGCGTTCTCCATGGAGGGATTTAGGTTAAGTGGGAAGAAAACTTGTAGCGAATTAAGTTTAAAAGACTCGCAGGGCCGGCGGAGGCAAACATTTTTTGGAGCCATTGGGGGGGTTCAAACTCCCTAAACCTGCCCTTTGTCTATGGCCCTGCCCTGACCCAGCAAATCTACAACGCTAAAAATTCCAGGCCATACATACTATAAGTAGTACTTTAGTAATATTCAATAAAATCTTGAACTTAAAGTGCGCATAAAACACCTTAAAATGAATGAACGATTTTCAATTCTAACAAAACAAAATAGGTACTATTGCAAGAACTTCCACACTATGTACTGCATGCATAGCTAGTTCTAGTCATATTATTAAGTTAACGGAAATCATTCAAGATTGTTCGGTGTTGGGTTTACAGTATCGGAGGGGTCGACATTTGATGCAATACATGTTAAATGCTCACTAACTCAGATACCCATGGCAGTTTTATACTTTTTGGTAGTGGCACCACCTTTTTGGAATCCTCGTGAGAAATTAAAAATTACTGTATTAATATTTATACTTAATCTAGGCACAAAATAACGGGCGGATATCTGAAAACTTTGTTTGATTTCACTAAATAAACTTTAACTTCCAAATTTCCAAATTATTTTATTCATATTACACATACAGAGCACTTACATACGCAAAAAATCAAAACTGCTAGTAACCGTGTTCATTGGACACGGCTTAAAAAAGTACTAAAATGCTAAACTTGTACAATCTAGATACATAATTGTCTAGTTAAAATACATTACATTACAAAACATTACATAAGAGTCCACATCATCGTGTCTGTCAAGGCTATGCACGTTGTTTCTGACGTACAGTATACATTCGAGAATAAACTCTGAGGGGACGACGATCTGAATTCGTAGAGACACAAAGGCATGTCGACAGTCCTCACGGTAGCATAAATTGGCAACAATCCTAACCGCACGCCTCTGGGCACGAAAGACTCCGCTGGCACAAAGGCCCCTAATTAAAATTGGGTAGGAGACATGGGAGTATAAAAAAGCAAAATAGGCCTGCTTTAGGACAGCTTAAGGGAGAGTGCCAAACAGCCCACGGAGTAGAAAGGTGTTAGGGCTCATTTTGGAAACCAAGAAATACGATGGTTCCATCTCAGTTTGGAGTCTAGATTTACGCCCAGAAACTTAGCAGTTACATAGGTAGCCATCTCATGGAGAAGACCATATTTTGAGGTTTAGCAATGTTTAGGTTGTTAGCTTTAAACCAGCGCTCTGCCCTTTCCCGCGCCTTACGCTTTGCCATCCAGCACCGTGATAATCAAGGCCGATGCAGGCCACAGTAGTGTCGTCCGTGAAGAGTGTGAAGGGTGTAGTGGCCGATGGGATCAACTTGAGGTAGATCATTTATGTATATAAAAAACAAGAGGAGCCCAAGGGTTGACCCTTGGGGCACAATAACCAATACCTCCTGCTCCGAGAACCATACACCAGTAGTAGCTGGATAAGACTGCAATAATACTATTTGAAAAATTACACTTTTTTAGTTTGGCAAGCAAGAACTCTCGTGAAACCCAATCAATGGCTTTGCTAAGATCGCATAAGAGGCTGGTTTCCTCAATCTAGAAGATCAGGTTGAGAATAGCTGAGGTTGTATTTAGGCCACTTCTGAATTCTAATTGGCTGTGCTGTTAGTAAAGAGGTTCTCAGCGAGAAAATTTTTATGATGCATATGGTAAGACACTTCTCAGACCTTTATCAGTATTTGTAGTAGCGATATCGGTCTATAATTTGAGAGATCAGAATCATAGACCGGGACTACAACTGCTCTTCTTAGGACAGACGGAAATAAACCCTCATGTAAACACCGATTTATTAGTTTAGTCTATAAGAGTCGCTTCAAATATTACGAAAGTCGACGTCACGTCACCGACCGACAACGTGACATCAAAAATATTCAGTAGCGTATTTTGAAACAATAGCACAAAAGAGCTGAATGAAACAAAACAAAATACACATCGATCGATCACACAAAAGGGCCTTAACATGATGTGTGAATGTTTGGAGCAACCAGATTGGAGTTTTGTTACCAAACTGAAAGAAAATATTAACAGCCTATTTAACAAACTGTTAACCCTACTTAAAACTGTTATAAGCAATTAATTTTCAATCAATCAAGAAATAGGTAATAAAATTAACAATAATAATATAGTCTGGTTTAATCAAGACATAAAAAACATGATGGAAAGTTTAAAATTGTTACGCAAGTTAAATAAGATAAGGCCCTCAGCCGAACTCAACAAGCAATTAAAACTTTTAGGAAAAAGTATAAAAGTAAACTTCAAGAAGCAAAAAAATCTGCTTACTCAAATTCTAAGGTCAAGAAATGTTGCAAGAGCTTCCTGGGAGGCTGTAAACTCTTTTAGGGGTGTAAGCGAAAGAATGAATAATGAAGCGACTCTCTCATCTCAGGATTTTAATGAATTTTTTACTAGTATTGCAAAGAGGTCCTAGCAGCGATTCCAGAAGGGGAAGGGAACCCAGAGGAATATTAAAATTGCTTGAAACGTATGCAATAAAGGTCAAGCACGGCAAGGATATTTATGAAATGAATATTCCAATGCTAAAATCTGTGAAAGATGTGTTAATCATTCCCTTAACTAAATTAATAAACATAAGCATAAGAAACAAAGTCTTTCCTGCTAGCTCTAAAAATTCAAAAGTAGTTCCAATCCACAAAAATGAGATAATAATTACCTCAATAATTACCGCCCTATATCATTAATTCCTGCTTTGTCTAAAATTTATGAATATTTATTGAAAAAACAGCTGTATGCTGTGCTGTACTCGCTAGGATTCATAACGGAGGCTTTTGAGGAGGCCTCAAAGGCCTTCGATTGTGTTTCTCATAGTGTATTAATAAATAAACTTTAATATTATGGCTTGGATGAAGGGCGTGTGTGCTTGCTTCAAAGTTACCTTAGAAATAGGCAACAAAAGATTGTATACAATGGAAAAAACACAGAAAAATAGGCAATTGTTAAACATGGAGTGCCACAGGGCTTAATATTGGGGCCACTGCTATTGTTAATATATGCCAATGATATAAACAAGGCCTCGCCAAACAGGAATTCTTATTTTATGTAGATGACATGTCTCTTATAGTCAGATTAAAACATATACAGGCTGAATGAAGAGATGACTGAGGGAATGAATGATCTGAGAAAACGATTTGTGGCGAATAAACTTACACTGAATGAAGCAAAAACAGTCACTATGATCTTCGGTCTCCGTGAAATTGACGGCCGGAACTCAGATGGTGTGAAATTTCTGGAAATGTACCTCGATCCCGGCTTAAAATTTGAAAGGATTCTTAGTATATAGCTGGCCGACTGACTAAATCGGTATACTTATTAATAAATCTATCTAGAATATTTCCCGGGGCGTCACCCTTCAGACGTTCAACGCAATCTTCCAGTCGGTGGCTATCTATTCGGTTCTGGCATGGGGTCACTCAGCTCACGCCAAAAGGATCTTTGCATTACAGAGCAGGGCCGTACGCATTGTTGCCGGTATAGGTTACAGGGATGATGCTAGAGAGTGGTATACAATGTCGTATTATACTGCCTCATGATTAAAACGCAAATGCCTCTTACCATAACTAACCCACTAGGCATTACAGACCTGAAAGGACGAGATTGTCCATAAACTATTGTTCTCCACTTTTTTACAATAAACTTCTGTTAAATATTAAAGGAACGCCTACAAATTTGTTCTCCGCCGCTGTTAAGAGATATTTGGATGAAAAAGTCTTCTACAGCACTAATGAGTTTCTGGATGTATGAGAGCATTTTAAGTATTTGTGCTTTTATGTTTTTAAGTGTGAAATAGTCTTATATGTAATTATAGTAAGTCTTGGCCCTCTCTAAATGTTTTGGATGTATAATGTAAGGTTTAATGTAGGATTGTGAGCTGGCACATTATATTGGTTTTTTGTCCAGTGTTGTGCCATAGGTAAGATATGATGTATACCTGAATAAATATTTTAATTTGAATATAAATTTGAATTTAAACCAGAATATTCTCATACGCAGGCACCACCGTTACAGAACGTCACAATCCCGGAAAGTCAAGGTTTCTTAAAAAGAATAGTTTGACGTGACGCGACGGTCTGTGACGTTGCTTGCCCATTCCCGCATAATTCTAGCAAGTGAATGCGGGGAAGCACAACACCGGCTCAATGCTAAGTCAAGGGCTCTGATCCCCTTAGAAAAGACCAATTCTATCATTTCATTTTTTTCAAAACTAATATGGATGACGAAAGGCTAATTGAGTGTGTAAGGAAAAACAGAACTATGCTATCACATAAGAAATACAGTGATAGTTTACACAATGACAAATTATGGAGGAAAATAGGAAGTGAAGTAAATATGCCTAGTAATAGTTCTATTTAATCATAAGAAGTGGAAGAATACAAAGAATAAAAATATAATAACTATTAGTTGTGCCACGGCAGGGCCCCGTTTGCAGATTTAAAAAAAGTTTTGTACATTTTACGCACTTTAAATGCTGAACTGTGTGCATTTCTGCCTTGCCTAGGTAAATTTCGCCAATTTGGTTCCCCTTCTGGAGGTTCCATATATAGAGCTATCTTGATATTATCCTTGATATAATTATTAAAAATGCAGGCTGTTATTATATTGTCCACGTTTTCTGGAAGAGAATTGATGCTTCTAAAATAGATTTCTAAGGTTCTAAACTAAGCTTCTAATCGCATTTGCCAATACTCGCCTAGCTAGCGATAATCTATACTTAAAACATTCTTTTCCTGCATTTATTACAGAACTAGGATAAGGTGTAAGCAGCTAGGTCTTATGAGGAAGAGCTTCATCTCTGATAATTACATAGGGTGTGGAATTTCTGTGTTAGGAAGATGTTTATCCTTAAGAGCATTAATTATATATATTATTATTATTAAAGTAATGTGAGCCGCTGTTTGGAAGCGCAAAAATGTCCACATCTTGCCGTCTAGCGCTTCTAAACAATTCGGAAAGATCCACATTTCCCAGAATTCATCAGCAATTCTCTGGCAATATTTTTCTTGTGAGGTTGGCAGTATTTCTGATAATAAGTTGTCAATTATACCTTGGCACAATTCTTTGATAATGCACAGTAAAATTCCCTAAATGGTAATTAAATGAAACAGTCTGAAAAGAATCTCCAGTTGGTAAGAATCTGTACAATAGAATAGTCAATCTATAAGCGAAAAAATATGAAGATAGAAGAAATAGTTACTCAGTGATGTGGGTACTAAATCGTCACTGTTGGGATTTTTGTAGGGAAAGAAGAGTTTTGCAGATAAATTGACAATGTCACTTTCGTTCCAGCGTGTGTGCCATATCTTCGCGATGCAACCAATCATTGGTATGTGCCCTGATGATCTAGGGGTCTGCAAGGTTAGCCTTCACTTCGGCGACGCGAGTTCAAACCTCGTCGTTTTTTATTTTTTTTTATAGGTTATATCTTGAGACTGGTTTTTTCTTATTTTTAGATATGTCTAAGGTTAGTTTAGGTTAGCACCTGGTTAGTTTTCTAATTTTGAGCCCTCGTAGCGAGCGAAGCGAGCGGAGGGCCATGCGAAAAATGAAATATGCGGTGGAGCGAAAGTGCCATTGTCAATTTATCCGCAAGTAAAGAAGTGGGTTGATTCGAGAATTGGTGCCAAACTACACCAATTACGGCTTTGACCTCGTAAGGGATAATGTTCAGTGGTCAGAGTCGTAGCCCTTGTAGTTTGGCACATGTTCACGTATCAATTCCATTTATCCCCTTAAATATTCCCAACCCTTTTGAGTGAGGAAACTACAAATTTGGTCCCCGCATAAGTGGAATAATCAACTGTTAAAATTTCGTCTTGTAAAAATGAATGTAAGCTTCATGATTTACGATTTTAGTTCTATTTCATTTTTAGGGTCAGATTTCAAAGCTAGATGGATCTCTTTGAGGGACCAGCTAAGAAAACGCAAGCGTTGAAGCGGAAAATCACGAAAAGTGGACAAGCAGCTAATAGTACAAAAAATGAAGATTGAATGTCTTCCATAATCTCTTGTTTGAAGCAGAGAAAAACTAAAAGCAATATGGGTGATTTAGGGAGCGTTGACGAAGAATCCAATGATGGACTGAACATAAAGCTGACTATGCCCGAAAACGTGGAAATGCACAATTTCCTATACGAACATATCCAAAAAAAATGCCAGGTAATTGCTCCTCTACCAATTCCTTGCATAATGTGTGATATTCCCATACGTATTTGATATTGCTCGCTATTCATTGATAATGTTGCACATACATTTTGTGGGATTTGATCCATTTTTAATGAGATTATTATTAGCTTCTATTTTGGCCACTTTTATGGATAATCAATAAGCTTTTTTGTAATACTCTCTGATGAGCGATATTCAAATGCATCCTTGTAAATTTGAATTGTATGAAAGCATAGTGCGATGTTTCCCTCAAATCTAATTTGCTCTACCTGGGAATTGTACATTTACGCCATTTACGACATTGCCGCATATTAGGACGACCCTAATTTATACGGAAACCTTTGGCAAATGTGAAGGGTTATTCCTTTTGTATAATTTACAAGCCCCTTAAGACGTGTATTTTAGCTATTTAGTAATTAAATACGATAAAATGACAAGCAATATGTCTCCTAGGCACGAATGAATGCTATTTATATAATTTAATGGAAATATAATCACGGCTTTAAAAAATTTACTGAGTTATTTTTGTGTTTAATAAGTCACAGAAGATGATACAGATCCGTGAAGTAACACTCTTATATTCATTTAAATATGATCAAATAAATAATGGTGTAAACTCTGTCTTCTTGAAACCGAAGACCGTTCAAGTTGTATTGGAAATTTCAACACCACTTATTAAGAGGTCAAATTTGCTGTGCAAAAAAGGGTGAATCGACTTTCCCATGCCTTAACGAGACTTGAATTAGTTATTATTTATGAGGAATTTGGTAAACGACAGAATAATAATTAAAATAGGGTCTAAGATAAAAGCAGGAGGTAGCCATTTTACGAATATTGTTCATTAAGTATAAATAGGCACTTCTCCTTAATTTTAAGCACTTTTTTAAACGATTAATAAACTTTAATATAAAAGGCATTTTAGAGACTTTATTACTAATTATAGCTGAGAAATGTTTGTACTTGTTAGTTTACATCCCCTTTTTCCTCCAAGTATCTCACTACTATTTTGTATTTTTCCTTTCTTACTTTTAGTTTTTAGATGATAAAGCATGCTTTTATTTGACTTTGACTTTACTGTATTGTGTTGTACATAATCAATATGAATTGTCAAACGTAAATAAATCAAATCCTACATACTCAATTGTCAACAAAAATATTAAAAAGCTATGAAAATCAACAATATAGTATATAGTGTTACGTTTTTTTCCCGTGGGTTCTTAACAGAATTACAACTTTGCTATTTTCAACTAATACTCTCTTTATTCACTACCACTGTACCAATTTAACTCACTAAACTAGTCTTATAACTTTACCACTAACATCTATTCAACACTCAATGATTAACTGAACTGAACTGACTAATATTCGCCTTAGGTCTGCTTATATATAATCTCAAATCTATCACGAATATTCGGGAAGTATTCCGAGGCCACTCTATATGATCTCGACGAGGCCATCGAGATAATTCCAGTCCAGCGATCCTGAAACTTCGCGGCCGGCCGTGTGATGATTCATACGGACAGAGAAGTGAGGAACACGGCGCGGCGGCTAGTTCTATAGGGTAGCACAAAAACGTTCGGATGGTTGTTGGTCGTGACATTGCCTCCCTCTTAAACCTGATCGTCCCGATCAGATACTGCATGTCCGTGGTATGCTTTCAGTCTGTCGAGGTGAACAACTTTCAGTTTGCTTCTGGGACTACGCTGAATTCTATACACAACGTCATTAATTCTTTTGATGACTGTATAGGGTCCTTCCCATACGGGCATTATCTTGGGAGATCTTCCTTTCTTCCTTTGCGGATTATATAACCAGACTTTATCGTTCATCTGAAATCCCATAGAATTAGCTTTGAGATCATATCGTGTCTTCATTCGGTCACTGGCTTTCTCCGTATTTTCTCTGGCTAATTCATGGATGTATAGTAACTTTTCCTTAAGGGAGTCCGCGTAGTCTTGAATTTCCATATCCTGGTTGTGGGGCGTTCCGAATAATAGGTCGCAGGGTAAGCGGAGTTCTCTTCCAAATAAAACCATGGCTGTTGTTAGTCCTGTCGTGTCATGGACTGCTGATCTATAGGCCATTAAGAATAGTGGTATGTGTTGGTCCCAATCCTTCTGATGTTCATCTACGACCTTTGACAAATGTTCTTCAATGGTCTTGTTAAACCTCTCAACCATGCCGTCTGATTGTGGATGTAAGGCGGTAGTCCGTGTTTTATGGATGTTGAGTAAATCACAGACTTTCTGGAAAACCTTGGATTCGAAGTTCCGATCTGAGTGCAGCTCTAACGGAACACCAAATCTGCTGAATAGGTTATTCACAAGTACCTCTGCTATGGTAACAGCTTCTTGATTGGGGATTGCAAGGACTTCAGGCCATTTACTGAAGTAGTCAATTGCCACTAAAATGTACTTGTTATCATTATTTGTTTCTGGAAAAGGGCCAGCTACGTCAATGGCGATACGTTCAAACGGTAGGCCCACATTATACTGTTTCATTTTGCCCCTAGATCTTGTTTTGGGTCCTTGGCTTGCGGTACAGGTTGAGCACTGCCGACACCACGATTTCACATCCTGGCAGTAGTTGACCCAGTAAAATCTGCCGCGAATCTTGTCAATCGTTTTGTTTACTCCGAGATGAGCACCAGACTTTCCATTATGAACTTCTTCCAGAACTTCCGATATCTTCCTCCTTGGTACCACTAACTGTGTCTTCACTACTTTTCCATCGGCGCATTCCCAGGCTCGTTTAAGAAGTCCATTTTCCACCACCAGGGAGTCCCACTGAGCCCACAGAGTTTTAAAAGCAAGTCCTTTAGTTGATATCTCGCTCCAGCTTGGTCTTGGTTGATGTTCTTCTTTAGCTGTTAGCAATAGTGCTATTTCACTATCTTCAAGCTGATACTTTTTAAGTTGCTCTGTGGGCCACTGCTGATCAACCTCAAATTTCGTTTGCCTAATCGGAGTAATTACTTCTCGTTGCTCTACTCTTTGGCAATGCTTACAATTATCCGCGCATGGTCTTCTGGATAAAGCATCTGCATTATTATGCAATCTCCCTGCTCTGTGCTTAACCTTAAAATTATATTGTTGTAACTTTTCAAGCCACCTGGCTACCTGTCCTTCAGGTTGTTTCATATCCAAGAGCCATTTAAGTGCTGCATGATCAGTCCTTATCAGAAATTCTTGCCCATATAGATATTGATGGAAATGCTCAACAGACCGTACTATTGCCAAAAGCTCTTTTCGGGTTGCACAGTAGTTACGTTCAGGTTTCGAAAGTGTTCGACTGTAGTATTCGATAACTCGTTCTTCCCCTGCTTGTACTTGCGATAAAACTGCTCCGATGCCGGTGTTACTTGCATCTGTGTCCAATACAAATTTACCCTTTTGTTCCGGATATCCCAATATTGGACTAGAACATAGAGCCGCTTTTAATTTCCTGAACGCAGAATCGCAGTTATGATCCCAGTTATAATTTGCTCGTTCGTCAGTGAGCTTATGTAAAGGTGCAGCTATATTTGCAAATCCTTCGACAAATCTTCTATAATAAGTACATAATCCATGGAAGCTCCGCAGTTCGTGTTTGTCGCGAGGACGAGGCCAGTCTTTGATTGCTGTTATCTTTCGTTGATCAGTTTGGATTCCCTCTGATGACACGACGTGCCCGAGAAATTCAACTTTTTGTTGGAAGAGAAAACATTTCTTTGCATTCAATAAGAGCTGAGCATTCTTGATCCTAGTAAAAACTTCATGCAGGTTTTGTAGGTGCTCTTCGAAAGTTTTTCCCATTACCATTATATCATCAAGATAGACCAGGCATGTCTTCCAAGTGAGGCCTGGTAGAACAACTTCCATAAGACGCTCAAAGTAGCGGGGGCATTGCATAGTCCGAAGGGCATAACTTTAAACTGATATAAACTACTTCCGGTAGAGAAGGCAGTCTTTTCCTTATCCTGTTCGTCAATGCCTACTTGCCAGTATCCGCTCTTTAGATCGAGTGTTGAGAACCAATGAGAACCTGCTAGTGTCGTCAATTCTGGGAAGTGGATAGCTGTCCTTCTTGGTAACGTCATTGAGTCTTCTATAGTCCACGCAGAATCTGGTAGTCCCATCCTTCTTGGTGACTAAGACAACAGGAGATGACCATGGACGTGATGACTCTTCAATAATTCCATCTTCAAGCATTTTATCCACTAATGTGGTAACCTCTTGCTGCTTCGTCACTGGTAACCTCCAAGGATGCTGCCGTATGGGGTGAGCACTCCCAGTGTCGATTTTATGTTTTATGATGTTCGTTCTTCCAGTATTGCCATTTTTCTTTTCAAAGGCTGTACTCTGCTCTTTGATAAATTGTGTAGCTCTCTTCAGTTCTTCGGAAGACAGATGTTGCCACGACTTCTGGAAATGTTCTAGGACTTCCTTAGGTGATGTTGAGGGTGTTACTTCTGACTGCGTTTCGCAACTGGTTACCCACTGCACCGGCTCGCAAGTGGCTATTACATCTCCTTTATTGATTTTGATGGAATTGGATGAAATATTTGCTATCCTTATCGGTATTTCGCCGTCGGTTTTGACTAGTGCTTTGCCTACGAGGTGTTTGCAAGGCAAATCGTGGTGTTGGATAAGTCCGATGCAGCCTCCAAAATCCTTCTCCAATTTCCCAAAAATTATCTGCTCAGTATTTCCGCTTATTCTGACAGTACATGCCGCCACTACTTTAGTCGGTGTGCCATCGTCTCTTTTGTTAAGGATGAACTCTTCGGTCCCAAACTTCAGAAGATTAAGCTTGTTGTCAAAAGAGAATCCATGTTGACCGATGAAATCCATCCCCAAAATAATTTCGTCCTCGATGTCGGCGACTAACACTGTGTGGTGTAGTTTAATTCGTCCCAGTTGAAGTTCGATATCCATTTCCCCAAGTTCTTCAGCTGTCTCACCGGTAACTGTACGTAAAACTACATTCCTTAATATGGGTAGAACTTCTACTCTATTCACTCTGTTGGACCTTATCAAAGATACCGCCGCACCAGTGTCAACAGTAATTGTTATGGCTCTTCCGTTGATCTTTCCTGTAATTGTTAGACTGTCGGCGGCTTTTCCTAGGCTTTTTATGGAGACGATCCTGGGGGCTTTATCTTCTTTAGCCAACACCCGCAACGCAATGTTGACTAATTGAAGTTTTCCTGATTTGACTTGAAGGCCCTAGCGTCTCTGGATGGAGATCTAGACCGTAGTTGTACTCGGCAATCTCTTTTGAAATGCCCAGCCCTGCCACATTTATAGCACTGATTTGATGTATTTCGGTTACGTGGCCTATCTTCCATTGGCTCCCTGAATCTCCCCGTGGCCTGAAGAACTTCCATTAATTTCTTCAAAATTTCACCCATCTCAGTTAATTCACAGCTGTTTGTCGGGTTTTCTTCCTGGATGGATACGGCCCTGATTTTTGGCTTGGAGATGTTACAGGCCGCCTCGATTTCTAGGGCTCGGCCCAAAGCTTCACTGCTGTTATCAAATTTGGCTAGGCGTAGCATTTTCTGAGTTTCTAGATCTCTGATACCATCCACGAAATATTGGGCAGCAAGTTCCTCTTGAAATTCCTCTGTCGCTCCCGGGTAGGCCAGTTGAAT
Source organism: Pissodes strobi (assembly GCA_016904865.1). Taxonomy (NCBI): domain Eukaryota; kingdom Metazoa; phylum Arthropoda; class Insecta; order Coleoptera; family Curculionidae; genus Pissodes; species Pissodes strobi. The sequence continues at coordinate 29,490 of JAEQML010051923.1, forward strand.
GAGACGTCTAATGTCTGACTCAAACTCTTGCAGGTTTTCACCAGGCTTCTGATGTCGGAACTTAACTTGTGCCTGATACAGTTGCCTTCTATGTTGGTCTCCAAATCGTCTCTCCAGGGTAGCTGCAAGTATGTCATATTTCCCCTGTTGGCTGATGGGAATAGTCTGCAATAGATCCAGGGCAGATCCACGAAGCGCAACCACTAGTGATGTAGCCATTTCTTCGTTATTCCAACCGTTGGCAACAGCAGCAGCTTCAAATTGCCTTCTGTACATTGTCCACGATGTTTGACCGTCATACGTTGGAGGTTTGATGTTTTGTCCTGAGGCGAATGCCCTCTCGGTTGGTACTTGATGTTTTAGTCTGGTAACTTCTGCTTGTAGATTCTTCATTTCTTTCTGTACGTCTCCTACTTCTTTTTGTACATTTCCAACTTCTTTTTGTACATTTCCCACTTCTTTTTGTACAGTTCCAACTTCTTTTTGTATATTGTTTACTTCTTTTTCAAATTTCTCATTTTGCCCGTCCAATATTTTCTGCAATTTTCCTTGCTCGCCTACAATTACATCAAGCATCCATTTCTGAAGCTGGTCCTGCTCTGCTTGTCTTCTACGTTCATCCTCTTCCCGATCCGCTTGCCTTCTACGTTCATCCTCTTCCAGATCCGCTTGCTTTTTCTCTTCTTGATCTTGTAAAATTTTCTGCAGCCGGTCCTGCTCTGCTTGTCTTTTGTCTTCTTGGTCTTGTAAAATTTTCTGAAGACGGTCCTGTTCTGCTTGCCTTTTATCTTCCTGGTCTTGTAAAATTTTCTGAAGCCTGTCCTGTTCTGCTTGCCTCTCAGCATTTAGATTTTCCATGAAATCGGCCAACATTTTATTAATTTGCTCCATTTCTGTCGTTTGTTGCCTTGTATTGACCATAGAATGTTATAAACTTTTACCAGAATCCACCAATCAAACGGTCTCGTTGACGTACTTGTACCTCTTCTTTCCTCGAAAAATACTTCGCAAGTCCGGTCCCTTCACAATCCGACTTCTGACACCAAATGTTACGTTTTTTTCCCGTGGGTTCTTAACAGAATTACAACTTTGCTATTTTCAACTAATACTCTCTTTATTCACTACCACTGTATACAATTTAACTCACTAAACTAGTCTTATAACTTTACCACTAACATCTATTCAACACTCAATGATTAACTGAACTGAACTGACGAATATTCGGGAAGTATTCCGAGGCCACTCTATATGATCTCGACGAGGCCATCGAGATAATTCCAGTCCAGCGATCCTGAAACTTCGCGGCCGGCCGGGCGATGATTCATACGGACAGAGAAGTGCGGGGCACGGCGCGGCGGCTAGTTCTATAGGGTAGCACAAAGACGTTCGGATGGTTATTAGTCGTGACAATAGTAATTGTAAGCAAAGAAGCAGTTTTTAGACTCACAGCTAACATCAGTTATGATTGACTGACCAGATTGTAGTGATGGGTTATATTATATGATTGTGGTAATTTCTGACATGGAGAAGTCACATGGTTACCAGGAGCCTTATTTTATTGCCCAGTAGCACTGGCCATCCATTATTGTTTTATATTGTTTAATATGCTTTAAATATCTAAAGAATCATTTAGTTTTGCTACTTTTATACGCAAACACCAGACTATGTCAAACCATTGTTTGAGTAAGGGATTACTCAAACGACGGTCAAACCAATGAGTAACAAGGATTGCATCAGGTATAAATTTGATACAAAAGTAACCCAGAAAAATTTGTAGCGACTTCAAATCCCCAAATTCCATAGTGAACATACTAAGAATTGAGAAGAATAACTTAAGAGATCCAGTCAACAAACACTTACTTAAAATCTTAAAAGATATGTTTATTACATAAATGTATGGACTATATAACATAATAAATAGAGAAATTGATTTGCTATTTGAGGTTACGAACAATGATGTGATTTTTAATATTTGTATTGCAGAAATTAATTAATTAATATTTTATCACACATTTTCCTGTGTTTCTGTTTTTCTATTGCTATAAAATAATGAAAAATATCTATTGCAGTAAACTTAATAGAATATCTTACCCTCACTACTATTCCATAAATATTATACATAAGAAGAAATTCTAGCTGCATAGTCCATATATTTTAAAGCAGTAGAATTATTACTGAGAATTCAACACTTCTTGACAGGGTTGCAACACGATTTTCTTATTAATATTAAAATGGAAAGGACTTTAATTAGAGCGAACCCCAACACCGGAGAGTAATGTGTGCAATACCCGGCTCCAGGCGTAGAGTTCGTGGGCGCCACAAAAGCGCAAAAAACTATTAACTAATAATTAATGATGATTGTACAGGGTGGGCAAATAAGCGAGGTAAGCGGCTGTATCTCAGCAACTACTAGTCGTAGAGATCTGCGGTAAAAAATTATATAACTAAAGTGACCAAAACAGTGGAAATGATTTTAAAGTTCATACCTCTACCGCTAGGGGGCGCAATAGATATGGTCGGGTAGAAAAATACATTTTACTCGAAAATGTTTTATTATAAGTTGATAAAAGAAAACCACCACTGTAATCCTCGTGAAATTCTGCATCTTTTTTGTTCATCACTTTTGATTGTAGGGCATGAAACAAGGGCATAGATTTTAGTCTAAAATATGCAAAAAAAACGTATATTCAAAATTATACCTAAGTCTAGTAATAAGCAACAAAATTGTACTACAAGCAAATAGTACTATGTATTCATTAAGGCTAGGAAAAAAAGAGTCATGGATGATAAGGGGTTTTTCTTATCATAAAATACCATATTGAAAGTTGCATCGAAAGTTTACATCAAAAATCAATACAATTTTAAGTTTCCTACTCGTTATCGGAGGTTTGATCAGAAATTGATTCAGAATCATTACTATCAGTACTTTCGGAACCAACATTGATAATAAGAGGTTCAACTACAACTTCGACCGTAGTATCATTTTTTGTTTTATGACATGTTCGATACACTTCTGCCAATTATCAGCTGTAACGTTATCAATAGCTTCGTTTAACAAACAAACATACACGGTTTTTACCAATGCAAGTTCGCCCACAGTTAAATGTATTTTCACTTTTTTCGCAGGGGGGCCAAGACTTGTCGAAGCTTCGCTCTTTCCATTTTACAAATGAATATTTTGAATTAACAATACAAAAATTCACAGTCCTTCGCATAGATGCAACCGGGGAGGCATTGAAAATGATGAATAAAAACGCAAAAATGTGATTTGCGTTGAAAAATTCATATAGTTTCCAAAAGCAGAGTTTAAAAAAGTAAAAATACAAACACACGAGTGTTTATAATATAGGAATGTAATTAAAGAAATGCATTTTTAGCAATAATATTAAACATTATCATAATTAAAACAAAAATAAATAAAAAAAAAATTAAGCGAGTTTGCTAGTACTCGAGACTGATGTGTAAACATATACTATAACGACATCGGTTGTAAAAAAAATGACAGCAGCAAGTTATGTTCCCAAGCGGTAACCCATCCAAGTACTAATCACTCCCGACGTTGCTTAACTTCAGTGATCGGACGAGAACTGGCATTTTCAACGTGCTATGGCCGTTACCTGCACAGTTTAGCTTGTTCATAGAATAAAAACAAAAACATTCGCATTTATAATATTAGTTAGGATTCTTTAATAATACGCACTGGCAGCTTCGGAGCGGATTAATTCACTGCACAAATTCGAAACGAAAATGTAATGCCACCAGAAATAACATCAACATATAGACCCAGCATATTTAGCTTATAATCTTGGGCCGACATCCTTTGATTTGGGACAGTCAATAACCAGCTTTTTCAAATTTTACTGTTTTAAACGTCTGGGCATCTGAATAATACTTTTGACAGTTATAGTATAATTTAAAATAATAATATGCTTTTTTATCGTCTAAAATCCGTTTAAAAATGATTTTAAATAGCAAAATTGTAAAAAAATCCGAAAATTCGGACTTTTTAGGACTATAGCCCTGGCTTCGGACAAATTTGTCGTGGATTTTGAAGCGAAAATCAATTTAAATTCAACCGTCTATTAAAAATAAGCTGTGTTATGGATCCAAATACACTGCGAATATAATATAATAAAAATAATACTTTTGACGGTTTGTTTAATTTTAAATATGCGTTTTTATCGGCTAAAATCAGTTTAAAACAATTTTAAATGGCAAAATTGTATATAGTACTGTCCTAGCGGCTAGAATCGGTTTACACATTTCCGTTCCATTTGCCGAGATTTACCCTCATACCGCCGCGTAAGATGTTTACACATCAAAAACTCAAGGGCGTTCAAGATCAAATTATCTCAATATCTTTCAAGGTAAAAGACACCACAACACAGTCCCAATATTATTTTAACTCTCTGAACATCTGAATAATACTTTTGACAGTTCTTTTAATTTAAAATAATAATATGCTTTTTTATCATCTAAAATCCGTTTAAAAACCGTCCATTAAAAAAACAAACTTAGGTATAGAAGGAAAATTATAGAAGAGGGCCATGACTGAATATTGATTTAAAAGTCTGGGCATCTGAATAATACTTTTGACGGGTCGTTTAATTTAAAATATGCTTTTATATTGTCCAAACTCCGTTTAAAACCGATTTTAAAAGGCGAAATTGTATAAAAATCCTTCACGGACGTCCTGGATTAGCTTGCTCCTCAATGCGACGGCTTATAATGTTACAATCGCTTTACACATTTCCGTCCCATTTGCCGAGATTTACCCTCATACCGTCGCGTAAGATGTTTACACATCAAAAATGTGCAGATATGAAAACCGAAAAAATTAGGAAAATCTATTAATATATAATTAGCCATAACGTTACTGTAATATTTTTAACCAGTTCTGATTCGGTTTAGCCCGTTTTGGCTATTTCTAGTCACTTTTGGTTAGTCGTTCAAACAACTTTCCGTTAGTTCCAACTTACTGATGTGTAAACATCTTACGCGGCAGTATGAGGGTAAATCTAGGCAAATGGGACGAAAATGTGTAAACCGATTCTAGCCGCTAGGGCGGTATTATATACATTTTGTCATTTAAAATGTATTTTAGATGATAAAAAAGCATATTTTAAATTAAACGAACAGTCAAAATTATTATTTATTAATTATTATATTCGCAGTGTATTTGAATCCATAGCACTGCTTATTTTTAATGGACGGTTGAATTTAAAATGAATTTTCGCTTCAAAATCCACGACAAATTCGTCAGAAGCCAGGGCTCTCGTCCTAAAAAAGTCCGAATTTTCGGGTTTTTATACAATTTTGTCATTTAAAATCGTTTTTAAACGGATTTTAGATGAAAAAAGAGCATATTATTATTTTAAATTAAACGAACTGTCAAAATTATCATTCAGATGCCCAGACGTTTAAAATAATATTGAGTCATAGCCCTCTTCTAAAATTTGCAAAATTTGGTTATTGACTTTCCCAAGTCTAAGGATGTCGACCCACGATTACTAGGTAAATAAGCTGTGTCCATATATTGATGGTATTCCTGATGACATTAGATTATCGTGTCGAATTTGTGTAGTGAATTAATCCACTCCGAAGCTGCCAGTAAGTATTATAAAATAATCCTAACTAATATTACAGATGCGAATGTGTTTGTTTGTTTGTTTCTTAAGCTTTAACGCATAAACTGTTCCGATCATCATGAAATTTTGTACAGATATTTTCAAGAGTATAGTAAAGAACATAGGACACTTTTTGCTTTACCCGAGGCTTCGTTCGCGTTGATTTTTTATTATTTTAAACTTGGATATTAAACCTAATTTTTATTCTATGACCAAGCTAAAACGTGCAAGCAATGGCCATAACATGTAAAAAATGCCAGTTCTCGTCCGATCACGAAGTTAAGCAACGTCGGGCGGGGTTAGTACTTGGATGGGTGACCGCTCGGGAACACAACGTGCTGCTGTCGTTTTTTTACAACCGATGTCGTTATAGGATATGTTTACACATCAGTGTCTCGGCTACTACCAGACTGGCTCAATTTTTTTAGTCATTTGAACTGACTCCGATACGTTATAATCAAATTTAATCTTTTTGGTTAGTTTTGGTTAGCTGCAAAAATTCGGTTCGATTTAATTACTTTTAACTTACTTTAATTTTTGTAATCTATTCCGATGCGGTTTAGCCCGTTTTGGCGCTTTTGGTTACTTGTGATTAGTTTTGGTTAGTCACTCAATCAGCTTTCGGTTAGCTTTAATTAGTTTTAAATTATTTTTTTAATTTGAACCGGTTCCGATACGTTATGGTTAATTTTAGTTAGTCGGCAAAATTCGGTTAATTCAAGATCGTTTCACCTTATAAGCTTAATATTTTTAATCTGTTCTGATATGTTTTAGCCCATTTTGGTGGTTTTGGTTAGTCGTTCACTTTCGCCTAATTTCAATTAGTTTTAATTTATTTTAGTTATTTGAACCAGTTCCAAAACGTTATAACCAATGTTAGTGTCTTTGGTTAGTCACCAGAATAAGGTTAATTTGAATTAGTTTTAACTTACTTTAATATTTTTAATTTTTTCGATACGTTTTAGCCCGTTTTGGTGCTTTTAGTTACTTTTGGTTAGCTTTGGTTGGTTATTCAATTTTCGGTTACCTTCAGTAAGTTCCAATTTATTTGAGCCATTTGATCCGATACGTTAAAACAATTTAAACGTTTTTGGTTAATAATGTAGGTCGTCGCAAAACTTCGGTTAATTTGGGTTAATTACTTATTTTATTCTTAATCTGTTCCGATACATCTTAGCGCATTTTGGTTACTCTTGATTAGTTTTGGTTCAACATCTTTTGGTTAAGTTTAGTTAGTTTTAATTTATTTTAGTCATTTGATCCGGATCCGATACGTCATATCCAATTTTGATGATTTTGGTTAACTTTAGTTAGTCGCCAAAATTCAGTTAATTGTTAGTTTCAACTTGTTTTAGCCCCTTTTGATGCCTTTGGTTACTTTTGGTCCATTTTGGTTAGTCGTTCAATCAACTTTCGGATAATTTTAGTTAATTTTAATTTATTTTAATCATTTGGACCAGTCCCGTTACACTATAACCAATTTTAGGGTTTTTGGTTAGTCACCAAAATTCGGTTAATTTAAGTTAGTTTTAACTTACTTCATTATTTTAAATCTATTTCGATGCGTCTTAGCCTGTTTTGATGCTCTTAGTTACCTACTATTGGTTAGTCGTTCAGTCAAGTCTCAGTAAAGTTCAGTTAGTTTTAATATATCTTAGTCATTTGAACCGGTTCCGGTACGTTATAAGCAATTTTAATGTTTTGGTTAGTTTTAGTTAGTTGCCAAAATTCGGTTAATTTGGGTTAATTTTAACTTACTTGAATATTTTTAATATATTTCGATATGTTTTACCCGTTTTGGTGCTCTTAGTTACTTTTGGTTAGTTTTGATTAGACATTCAATCACCTTTCGATATGTCATAAGCAATTGTAATGTTTTTGGTTAGTCACCTAAATTCGGTTAATTTGGGTAAGTTTTAACTTACTTCAATCTTTTTAATCTATTTCGATATGTTTTAGCCCGTTTTGATGCTTTTAGTTATTTTTGGATAGTCATTCAATCATCTTTCGGTTACTTCCAGTTAGTTCCAATTTATTTTAGTAATTTGAACCAGTTCCGATACGTTATAAGCAATTTTAATGTTTTTGGTTAGTTTTGATTAGTCACCAAAATTCGGTTAATTTGGGTTAGTTTTAACTTACTTCAATATTTTAAATCTATTTCGATACGTTTAAGCCCGTTTTGGTGCTTTTCGTTAGTTTTGGATAGTCGTTCAATACACTTTCGGTTAGTTTCAGTTAGTTCCAATTTATTTTAGTCATTAGAATTTAAGTTTAAATAAACAAGCTAACACGATCTCTCACGCGTACGACGTTATGTGTGGCAAATGTAGCATGTACTTTTTCGCGATTTGAGGCCCTATTTAGGAAAATAGAAACATTTTCAATGTTAAAACAAAACGATAACCTAAACCCGCAAGCGCGACTATGGAACAGATCTCTCACAGGGTACATGCTCGTTTACTGTTGCGACGTTGCGACCTCCGCCCGACGGTCGGAAAATATCAGTACATTTACGACCGTCGATCGCGAACCTCTGTTAAAATACAGCTGTTTCAAATGCTCCGCGTAACGCGCTTATACGGGCCACAATTAATCTGGCAGCGGTGCACGTTTTGTGCCGGAACGCTGTGTTCGCATTTAGAATAAGCGGCATTTTGCGAGCATTTCATACCACATTTATTGTTAAATATTAAATATTACTTTAAGCCGCTCACGTTGGTCTGTTTTCGAACTGGTGACTGACGTCACTGACTATTATTTCCGTCTCAAGGTATAGGTCTCGTTTGAGAGAGGAAACCTTGCTTATTACCAACAAAATATACCCATGACAAATTGATATTTGCTGTGCCCGCCAGGGGACGCCAATTCAGAAGTTCTTTTTTTTTTTCATTTTTCTCCGAAATTTCAAATATAATGATACTATTATTTTAACAGCAGGAGAAATTAGATCAAATTTGCAGGAAAAAACCTCTAAACCGCATATCGATAACTTCACGCGTTCAGGAGTTATTGCCAGAAGAGCATTTTTTAACAATGCATGCATTGCGAAACAAATTATTTTTCGAAATTTTATGGTCAGGCATGGCATGACTAAAGTAAAATATGTTTTATTAACAAAAGTAATCAAATCAATCATGAAAATATCATTAATGATACTATAATAATAACATAATAAGCTCGGACATAAGTGTAAATTGTGAGTACTGCTCCAATATTTTAAGAAATTTGGTACAACAATTGAACGTATTTTCCAGATGCATTGTTATCTCAGGTAACCAGTTTTAGTATAATAGTTATCGTGATCTTTCTCCTAAATTAAAATATCAGCCAAAAATTTGTAAACATGAGAATAAAATCAAAATTTTACCATTTCGGACTCAATAATTCACACGAATGTTTTTATACTTTTTCACATTTAATAGGCCGTAGAAACGAAAAACAGACTTCTTTGAAAGAAACGTCAAATATTTTCCACTCTTAGCAGAGCGATTACGCTATACTGGCAGTTTTCTTCGTCCTAAATTCTGTAGGCGTGTCAATGGAAGGACTGAAGAGCATTATAAGATCCTTTACACAAATAGTGCACTACATAATAATCGGCCTTTCCCATTGGTCGATCCGCATGACCCTCCGCTCGCTTCGCTCGCTACCGGGGCCCAAGACATACCCAAAATCAAGAAAAAAAGCTGTTTAGAAACATAATCTTAAAAAATAATAAAAAAATGCAACGGGGCTCGAACCCGCGTTTTCCAGGCGAGACCCAACGATCTAAACCTCTACACCACAAGAGCTTTTGATGGGAGTCGATTGTATCACGCAGACATATCGTAATACGAGATGGATCGACCAATAATAGGAGAGGTCGATTTTTACATAGTGCACTATTTGTGTAAAGGATCTTTAAATGCGAAGACAATATTATTAATGTCCTGGCATACACAGAGTAAATAAGCAGATACGAACTAGGGCCTTATCTGCAAACTTGCGTATAGCACGAACTACTGTTCGCAATATTTTAGAAGACTACATTAATTACCATATCCCTCTTCTTCAACTGCCAGCGGCTGAAATCGAAGCGGCAATTTTCTCCACCCAACAAAGATTGAAACAATGTGTGCAACATGATGGGAGGCTGTTTGAACACATGAGACATTAAATTGAAATGTTTTATTCGAATTCGGTCCTTTAAATGATTGTTTAATAACTATTTTTGATAATATATATTTTTTTATAATAGCAATGGCATGCTTGACCCCAGAAGTTCGAAACTTATTCGTTTTTTCAATGCATGCATTGTTAAAAAATGCTCTTCTGGCAATAACTACTGAACGCGTTATCAATATGCGGTTTAGAGGTTTTTTCCTGAAAATTTCATCTACTTTCCCTTTCTGTTAAAATAATGGTATCATTATATTTGAAATTTCGGAGAAAAATTTAATAAACCATGAGCTTTGAATTGGCGACCCCTAGCGGGAACAGCAAATACAAATTTGTCATGGTTATATTTTGTTCTTAATAAGCAAGGTTTCTTCTCTCAAACGAGACCTAGTTTGCTCAAATATGTTGAGTCAAACTAAAGTTATAGGCATTTCAATCAGTCAGACTTCTCCCTTCCCCCTCGCCCTTATCTCATGCCCTACAATCAAAAGTGATGAACAAAAAAGATTCAGAATTTCACGAGAATTACAGTGGTGGTATTCTTTTATCAACTCATAATAAAACATTTTTGAGTAAAATGTATTTTTCTACCCGACCATAGCTATTGCGACCCCTAGCGGTAGAGGTATGAACTTAAGAATTGTTTCTAGTGTTTTCTTTTGGTCACTTTAGTCATATAATTTTTACCGCCATTTTTTACCATAGTTTCTGAGATACAGCCGCTTACCTCGCTTATTTGCCCAGGAAAGCCCTGGTTCGACAGAAGATGCGAAAGAGCTGTGGGTAGGAAACAGCAAGCCTACAAGAACTGGCAGCAAAATCAGACCGCTGAAAATCGCAATTATGTTGTCGAAGCGAGAAACGAATGCAAGCGTGTTATCAACGAAACTAAGGACAAACACAATCAAAGGATCAGGAATAAACTTTTGCAATGCCCCAGTGGCTCCAGGAATTTCTGGTCGGTAGCAAAGGCAGTAAGTAACAACTTTATAGAAACGTCTCTCCCACCTTTGACAGACGAACGTGGCATCACGGCGACTACAGCCAAGGAAAAGGCAAACATGTTCGCCAAAATGTTTTCTTCGCACTCTACCTTAGACGTCCCCCAAGGCAAGACTCTCCCCACCATATCGAACATCAACACTACCATGGCAGAAGTCAAATTTCATCACCGTGATATTCGTAAAATCCTTAAAAATCTAGATACGCAAAAGGCATCAGGACCGGACGGAATACCTGCCATCGTGTTAAAGAACTGCGCCAACGAACTAACACCTGTTTTTTCTAGGCTTTTTTCTCTGTCTTAGGGAAAAGGGATTTACCCATCTTCTTGGAAAGTCGCTCGAGTGCAGCCTGTTCCAAAAAAAGGCAAGAAAACCACGCCCTCAAACTATCGTCCAATTGCCTTGCTTCCAATAATCTCCAAAGTCATGGAACGTGTAGTCAATCAGCAACTACTCAAGTACCTCGAGAACAACAAAATGAGCAGTGATAATCAATACGGCTTTCGCAAAGAGAGATCGACAGGAGATATATTGGCCTATGTCACTCATATATATGGAGTAGGGCAATTGAGAACTACGGAGAGTCTCGAGCGATTGCGTTGGGTATTTCAAAGGCATTCGACAGAGTTTGGCATGACGGACTGCTCAACAAACTACCGTCCTTCGGACTGCCAGCCTCTCTCTGCAGCTGGCTTGTCAGTTTCCTTAAGAGCCGATCTCTGCACGTTGCAGTCGATGGACACATCTCGGACACATTCACCATCAACGCGGGCGTGCCTCAGGGCGCAATACTTTCACCAACTCTGTTCCTCATCTATATTAATGACCTGCTGACCGAAACAAATAATCCTGTTTACAGTTTTGCGGATGACAGTACCCTTGTCTCCCATTTTAGATCAGAACAAACCTTACCAGCGACTGAGACTCATTACCGCAGACAGGAGCAGATTACAGCAATTAATCAAGACCTGGAGAAAGTTCAAATTTGGGGCGACCGAAATTTGGTCCAGTTCAATGCAGCAAAGACCCAAGCAGCAACGTTTACTAAGAGGGCCAATACAGCGGGCCCTGACGTCATTATGGCAGGATCGACCATTCCTTCATCCTCGTCAATCGGGCTGCTGGGTGTCTCGGTCAACAGCAATATGTCATGGCATGACCATGTTGCTAATATCGCAAAATCAGCCTCCCAGAAGCTTGGTGCGCTATTTCGCAACAAAAAACTCTATACACCGCAGCAGTTGCTCTTGCTCTACAAAGCGCAAATAAGACCGTGGTTAGAATATTGCTCACATATCTGGGGTGCCGCACCAAAGCACATCCTAAAGCTGCTGGATTCCATTCAGAAGAGAGCTGTGCGTTTCGTCGGCGACCCGGAGTTGACCCGGAATCTAGATAGTCTGGAACATCGCAGACATGTAGCCGAGATATCTCTGTTTTACAGATACTTTCACGGCAGATGTTCCCAGGATTTGGCCCGCCTCATCCCGCCCCTGGCAGCTCCTGTCAGACAGTCACGACAGACGGCAAGAGCGCACCAGTTCGTCGTACAACTGGAAACACCTAGAACATCGCTTTACAAGAACTCCTTTGTCTGGCGCACTGCATCACTGTGGAACTCACTCCCAGGACATCTGTTTCCCACTAATTACAACTTACAAATATTCAAGAGCCGTGTCAATCAATATATTCGCACACACGCCGCTCGTCGAGCGTCATAGGGTCTCCCTTTAGTGTGTGTGCCACTGCCATAAAAAAAACAAAAAAAAATCCTGTACAATATGATGATTGTACTCACACCAATACTGCTGGTAAACTTGGTACTGTATGCCTTACACCTAAAAACTCTAAATACTACTATCCGAAGTGATCACTTTGATTTACTTAGAATTAATACAGATATGTAAATCGAAACTTATGAATTTGTAACGGCATCAATAGAAAAAGCAATAATAATAATAATTATCTATATATCAATCAATAATAAAACAGTAATAATTATATCAATCAAAAAAAATAATAATAAGAGCTATCTTAAAGCTCGGCAACAATTATTAGATATTAAAAAACCTAATGGGAACGATACCAGGCTAGATCGGTCCAAAAGTTGTCGAAAGTTGGCATTTAAAAAAATATATTATCTTTAAAAAAATCTTTTTAAAGGATATAAGGTATAAATATCTTTTTAAAGTTTAAATTATCTATGGATAGCGTAACTTTCCTTGACATTATGATAACTAGTAATCACTTAGACATAACAGACCATCAAGGTGCCATTTTTTTCATAATTCATATAAAATATTTGGAGGTTTTCTGCAATTTTTGTTAAAAAGATAAATAAGACTAATGATTAATCATGTGTAGTCATGTATGTTCCATTGTTACAGCCTTGAAAAAGACGATAAATATACGTCGAAACGTCGGCAACTTTTTCAAAAAAAAAACGGGTTTTCATTCATCTGTCCTAAACCTGCAAAAGACCTACCGATTGATAAAATATATTATTACAGGATAAAAAGTCATGTTAATGAAAATTTTAATTAACCCTAATTAAATATTTAAAAAACTGTTGTTAATCTGCTTCTGCATTTTAAATAATAAATAATATGTAAAGTTAAAACTTCAAAATAAAAAAATGTAAAAGGGTACCAGAACAAAAACTACCGAATTGAAATGGTGGCTTCACTAATCCAAACATATCAAATCAATTCCGGTTATTTTAGTAAAATATAAATGAAAATATAATTTTACTAGAGAGGTTATTTTAACCTTTAACTTGTATATTGAGGTTAGTTTAACACCCCAGCGATCATACAATTAATATTATGCTATATGGTTTCAGGTAATCCATAATCTAAAGCAATCAGAAAATTGTTACAGGTTAGTCAGAAGAAAAAACAATTTTTTTGAATGAAGCAAGTATTTGAGCGTAAAAGTGCCCTACGATATCAGTTGAAGTGTTTTGCTTCAAAATGTCACCACAGCATTTGAGATAAACTGAACTGGAAAAACTTGATCGGGAAAGTGATAATGATTTAGTATCGGAATATCCGTAATTTATAGAAGACAATAACCTTAGTACCTAATGGTGTTAGCTTGCGTTCACACAGCAGTCATTTAATCGAGTCTGAAGTTGATGACAATTCCTCGAATGAAATTAAAATTTAAATTGGCGAAGAAATTGATTCTCCTAATTACTGCTATGGTCGTCATAAGTTCAAGTGATCTGCGTTCTCACCCGCCACATCCCGCATAAGATCTCAAAATATAAACTACCTGGCATTAATGGACCACGTGTTGCGATAAAACCTTATTTGCAGGAATTAATTAATTAATACTTTATAGCCAATTTTTATGTGTTTCTGTTGTTCTATTACTATGAAATAATGAAATATATATTTTAATAAACTTATACCACCTGTTACAATAAAATCTTGTTTGTAGGTATTATTAATTAATATTTTATAGCCAATTTTTCGATTTATTTATGATTACAAATATAGTGTAATACCAAAAACTGTGGACTGTCTTTGGTAATACGATATGCATATAAATCGAGAAATATATTATTTGATTTTTCCATTATTAAATTTTTCAAACGCTATGTAACAATCTGATTTTGCCACTATAAAAGATTTAAAATTTTATTTTACATGCTGCATTTAGCAACAAAAGATTCTATATTTTGTGGTAAGAATTGTTGAGTATTATCCTCTACGGTTAATTAATTATAAATTCATTTATTTGATTTCAATGAGTTTAATGTAGTGCTGGCAAAAACCGTGAAAAGTTGAAACCGGTTATTCGGTTTT
>JAEQML010051924.1:0-44084 GCA_016904865.1 Pissodes strobi
CATCATCAGGAGATGATTAATCATCTCCTGATGATGCTAACATGGTTAGCGAAACGCGCGTCGAGTGCAAATATTCTGTTTCGGTATTGTGGATAAAACTCTGTTTTAGTTAAGACATTCAAAAGAAATCTAGTTAGAAAATTCTATTAGACAAGCATAGGTATGGAATGTAATATACATAGCTAAATGTATTCAGAGTTTAATAAAGGAACAACAAAATGATTTAAAGGCATGGCAAAAAGATAGAAAAACAAGGTTTGTGACAGTTGACACTAAAAATCGTTCAAATTAAGTTCCTTAAATATATTTCTGAATTAAACAAAAAAACATGTAGCAGTTTTAACAACGCGAATCATTGCATTATGATGTTAAATTTCTTACCTGGATTCTGACATGTCCTCTTCATCTTCAATTTTAATATCAACTTCCTCATGTTTTATAAAGTCCGATGGAATCAAATATCCATCATTATATTTTGTCTCATTGGACTTTCTATAAAAAAATATAATTTCACTTTTAGAGTATCAATGTACCGTGTGGTCAGTTAAAAAGGGGTATATCTCGGAAAGTAAATGTAGGAAAGACTTAGGACTTGGGATAAAAAAAATATGATTAAAGAGGCCAAGAGAACGTATTGAAAATTATTTTTTAGTTTCCAAAATGACTGTCAAGGGCGTAATCGCCAGATGCATTGTCATTTTAAAGCTGAGATAAATTCGATTTGTTTTCGTTAAATATCTACTTTTTGCTCTATCGCTTAAAGGAAAGTGGTTGGGAGTGTTCGAACAATTTCAAAGATAAAGGTCAATAACTTCAGTCGTTGGAAAACGCTTTTCTTAGTAGGCTATCAACTGTGCCTTGAACGGGGTGATTGCGAGCGGTTACTTCGCCGCTAGAGGGCGTTTCCCGACTTCAAATCTCAAATTTAATCCAAAAATATGAAGTGAAACAGTTAGGTATTATATGTAAAAATTTACTATCATCAGGTCACAAAAATCACATTCTTGAGCCACGAATTGCTCTCCTCCCCGCTGTAACCTATTGAGAAAACTCGGAACGGGAAACAAATAAAAAAAAATACCACCGCAATTAAACAAAACTAACAAGTGTATATTCCTTATTGGTGACTATAGTTTTGAATTAAATAAGGAAAAATAATTGGTACAAGAATTTCCTGTATATGTAGCTATGACAATTAATATATAAATGTATGCTAAAGATGGAATATTAAAAGTAACGGTTTAATGTTAAATAGAACTTTATGTTATATCTACGGCGCCCTATAAATACGAAGACGTGATCACGTGTCGTTTACATGCCCTTGATTGGTGCTATCAACCTATCCGGTACAAAAATATGATAATTTCTTCTACTTCTACACTCTAAATAACTATAATAAATAAGCGAGAAGTTAACGTGCTAGTTCGAATGTACTAGATTCATGTAAGTAAAATATTCACCTATTAAATAGTATCCGTACCAGAGGTAAACCTATATGATTACGCGTCGATACGCTATGCTTATATGCGAACAGTTTCAAAAATATTATATTATACGACGCTGAAAAGAAGTAAAACACGCGATCAAGACTACGCTGAAATGAATTAATAACATGCCAAAACTATCCGGATTAGATGGATAATCCAGTATACCTATGCTAACTATTGAGAATAATTCGTTACTCCCAGATAACTTGAAGGTAGCTATCTTTTAAATCAAGTCGAACCATTAATACTTTCATTAAGCAAACACATCCGAAACTTTAATTTAAGTAGCCCTAAATCACCAATCAAATAAAACACAATAATAAAATGAAATAAAATAAAAGTCCCAAAATACTCTAGATATTATCATAAATTAAGACTTATCTGATACGTTATCAAGCCAACAGTGAGTTCATCCAGGATCCAGGTATTCGTCGAATCACTGGAGCGTCAAGGTTGAGAAAACACACTCCGTATGCGTTGAGGCTTGGATCCATAGAAATAAGACTCCTAGAAGGCTGATAGAGTGAGAAGTCCCTCACCGAGAAAGGGAGAAAACAATAGGGGTTGGGTGATAATACGCTTGCGCGGGCATGTAAATAAGGACCTTACATTTACTTGCTTACATGCAGTTTATATAACAACACGGTTGCCAAACTAGGAGAAATTTACCGTTTTATGTGTATTTTAATTAGATGACTACTGAAAAACGTAGGAAGTAAACCCCGAAACGGAATTTTTTAAAATCTGTTTCATATTATAAATTTACTCTAATAATTTCGAAGTATATGTTGCTAAGATCTTTGATTATGTTAATAATTTTTGTGTTACGTTAAAACCTAGTACTTTACATATCTTATACTTGGCAACGTTGCGAGATTGCAAGGACGTGGACCCGATCGGACGCCATCATGAATTCTTGTTTTCTTTGCTTTTCGACTTTCGTTGTTCAGTTTTGTAAAGAGTTCTTGTGTTTTTTATTATTGCCGTGTGTTTGATAGTACTATAATTCGTTTTCGGTATTATTTGTGAAAAATGCCTTCAGCTTAATACTCAACATGCTCAACATGCTCTTATACAAAAGCTACGAAACTCAGCGTTTCTGTCTTACACATGGATATTTTGTCTCTCTTCCTTCGTGAGTAGATCTGCTTATATACTCTTATGTATTAGCCTTCTAGGAGTTCTATTTCTATGCTTGGATCAGACAGCGAGACACGCAGTCAACTTGATGGTTACTCCGAAACCACGTGTTGTCGGAGGAGTCTCAGTATGCAGTCTCGAAACCCAGGTAGGAAACCGGAACGTAAGAGGACAATGGAAGGCCCATAAAAACCAATAATCCAAGAATAAAAATCCAAGAATCCAAAGTAAAAAGTCCGGAAATAAAAATAGACATCTAAAAACCCCTCAAACAAATAGGGCAAATTAGAATGGTGATCAAGCCAAAATATGAAGGAAACAGGTACGGAACCTCAACAATTAACAGATCAAAACAATATCTGTATCAAAATTACTCAACAACATACCTTTAGATGTTAAACGGGGTTCACGCGTGTGGCAGCTCTCGAAAATCAAATCCCCCAAACGTGGGTGCAGGTGGTCGAATCTACAAATCTTCCTTCATCTACAATCATCCATCAGATGAGAAACCATCGACGACCACAATCCTGCTCAAGGGCTTCGTTGAATAATCCCCTAACTAGGGCACTGTATATTTCACACTAAATCAGTATATCAACGAAAATTCCCAATTTCGAGAGCTCGGCACTGAAACCTACTGGTTCCTTCAAGATCACATAAAGACCAAATTGGCTTGCTCCGAAAATGACGAGGCTAGCAGAATTAACATCGCGCCGGCCCAACATACTATGTTGCCAGAAGCGTCCCTATTTGTGAGAAAGTATTAGAAAGTTATGAAGTCATACTACCGGATTCGCCAAATCAAGCGCTACAGCGACTCATTACGGAAATTATTTAAATCAGTTAGAATCTACTTTTAAATGCTTGGTGGGAATATATAACCCACGCGTTATACGGCAGTCTAAAATTACAATCAACATGCGCCACTAATAGCATTATGCCAAATAAGGCAACCATGTCGACCGTGAAGGAAACGCGCTTGTCCAGAAAGCTGTCAATTATACCGCGAAAGTTACCCCAACAGACCATATGAAACATAGAACACTTTCCTTGCATAGGTTAGAATCTCCTCCGAGCTGAAATATTATCGAACTTTAATAATGGATAGTCCGTGGAATACTGCGTCAATATGCAAGCCTAGAAGGCTAAACATTGATACCATCCAATATAATCAGCAAATTCAAGTGTATGATAGCTAAATCCTACAATAAATGCAACGCGAATTAGAGTGGTTCTCGAGTCGATATCGACGATGCTACTTCCTCCGATTGTCTATTAATCTATGGTTCAAATTCGAAGTGACATGACATACTTCTAACAAACGTCAATATTTAATTCCCAACAAAGTGTGAATATTCCGTAACCACCTAAGCAAAACAATATATTATCAAGTATAAATCAACGAGAAAATTACCACAGAATGACGATCAAGTGTACAAAAAGTAAGTTATAATTACAGTGCTAGATATCCCTAAATAACCTTAAAATATAACTCTACATGCACTATAGTCCAAACTCCAATTACTCGGCCAATCTGTAAACAATCTATCACTGTTTAATTATTTTCTCCCCTCTACGTAAATTTTTATTATGATCCTTCGCCATTTCGTCCAGAAACCAGGTTATAGTATAATATGTAATCGTAGCCTGGTACAAGCCCTTGGAGAGTGGGTGTCAGATTGACGTCGTCTACACTGACTTCTCCAAGGCTTTTGACAAAGTAAATACAAACATCCTGCTGCAGAAACTCTCGGCTCTTAGTCTACTCTTCTACTGTGATGACCTTAAAATATTTAAATCAGTAAAAAGCCCTAATGACTGTTTATTGATTCAACAAGACATAGACTTAAACTGTCAGGGTTCAGCGAGACCCCTTGTCCTGGAAGACCTAGCTAAGTCGAATTACAGCTACAGCACGAGATTTACAAAAGAGGACTATGTAGTGTTCTTTAGTCGATTTCAAAATGCTATTAGGGGTACATTACCGAGCGAAGGATTCCTAAGAGACCTATCAGAACAATATAAAAACACAAATCTTGTGATAGTTGGTCCACCATATAGTGCTAATAGGAAAATCATAAATATGTTTATCTATGAAGTTAATATCAAACTTAAAACATTCTACCATAATAACAATAGTCACATTATTTATCTACCTGTGGAGTCTTTTCGTGAAGGCAAATAAAGGGGAATAAGGGAAACATATAATAACCTGGTGTCCTACATATGTAATGAAATAATAGCTAAGGCAAAACAATGCCGGTCACTACAGATGTCTCCTGTAACCATTGAGGAACCCACCAAGTCGTCAATACGAAATGTAACTCTCGAAGAACGATCGGTCGGCCTTCTTGGAGGTGAGGATCGTTGGGTGCCTGGAACTGCCACTTTTCCGAGGGGATACCCACGCCCCGAGGACGCCATTCGTCGAGTGAACTTCCCTATAGATCTGTCCCATGAGGACATTGGGCGCTCTAACAGTCAATTTTTGTTGGGAATTGTTGATGGCAAACAACTTGTGAATCTAAAGCCTAATGTAAATTTTTGCCCCTCCCCAGGGACTATGAACAGGACCTAAGTGAACGTTGTGCTGGTAATAAATCTACACCCGGTGTTATGAAACCTATCAAAATTTTACACCTTAATATTCGGAGTGTACGATCAAAATATTTGGAGCTGGAACAACTTATCAAAGAAAATGACTACGACGTGGTGGCTCTTTGTGAGCATTGGCTGTCTGACGAGCAGCTTGAGGTTTTTGCCGTTGAGAACTTTCAGGTATGTACTGGGTATTGCCGAGAAGGTTCACGTGGGGGAGGAACTCTACTATTAAATAATAAGAAGCTTCCAATGTCAACATTCACGACTAATATTGATAGCGTAGAAAAGGATTTTGAGCATTGTGCTGGTAAATTTGCAATAAATAATGAGAGGTTCATTATAGCCAGCGTGTATCGTTCTCTACAGTCGGATCTGGGTGTGCTTCTGTTCAACTTAGAAATCTTAATACAAAAACTTACAAACAACTGTACTAATGTTATAATTTCTGGGCTTTTCAATGTGGATCTAAATAGCAATACCACATGCAAGAATAGACTGTGTGATATGTTTTCTTCGTACAATTTCAGACATTTGATAAATGAATTTACCCGCCACTGTAACACAACTGCGTCAGTGATTGACAACTTTTTTGTCAACTTTGATTTTTCATTTAATGTAAGAGTCTATGAAACAGGTGTGTCTGATCACTGTGCCTTATTGGGACTTCATATGTACCTCGATAGATCTGCATCAAGTAATTCAGGCTCCAATTTAAGTTATTCAAAAATTTATAGATCTTTCTCGGTGAACAACAAAATGTATTTTCAGTCTCTTTTGAGTAATGAAAAATGGGAGAGTGTATGTAATAAATTAACAGCCAATGATATGTTCACTTTTTTCTCCAACACCTTTATGCATTATTTTAACCAAGCTTTCCCAAAAAAAACTAAAAATAATATTGATAAATACAATAGGAAAAAATGGCTTGATCAAGATGTATTACAGCTTTCCAATGAGCTAAAAAACCTGCACTGGCTAAAAAGCCATTCAAATAGCGAACAGGTCACTAAATTATATACAGAGAAAAAGTTTGAATACAAAAAATTACTAACCGAACGTCAAAAGAAACACTATGACGATCAGATCTTAAATTCAAACAATGTAAGTAGGTCTGTCTGGAATATACTAAAACAGACTACAGATCGTGGTATGAAGGCACACAGTGAGGAACAACAGAAAGGAACGGCGATACAATAACTGATGTAAATATAATATGTAATATGTTTAATGCATTTTTTAGTGAAAGCCCCTTTCTAAACATAGGGTGGGGATCATTGTGGACCCAGGGGTAGTTGCAGTGGTTCTCTTTTCTTAACACCGGTAGACGAGCATGAGGTTATACAAATTGTTAACAGAACTTGTAATATAACATCAGCCAGTCTGGATGAAATTCCATGTAATCTATTAAAATCGATTGCTCGCTTTATATCAAAACCCCTATCTTGCATAATTAATACATCCTTCCTTGAAGGACAATTTCCGACAGTACTAAAAAAAGTAAAGTCATCCCTATTTACAAGAAAGGCGGTAACAATGATATTGCTAACTATAGTTCAAGTCGGAAATAATAGTCAGTGACTCATTTTTAGTTTTAAGGCGCGCCTCGAGGGATAAGGGAAGAGAGAAGGAAATTCCAGCGGCGGATACAATTGCTTTGTAAATTAATATGTTATAATAACTATATAATGGAATAGTAACTTAGGCAAATATCCACTTAAAAAAATAAAGTTTATGCACATAAATATGCATGATTTTAGTCTAAAATATGCAAAAAACGTATATTTAAAATTATTCCTAAATCTAGTAATAAGCAACAAAATTGTACTACAAACAAATAGTAAAATATTCATTAAGGCTAGGAAAAAAAGAGTCGTGGATGATAAGGGGGTTTTCTTATCATAAAATACCATATTGAAAGTTGCATCGAAAGTTTACATCAAACATCAATAAAACTTTAAGTTTACTACTCGTTAACGGAGGTTTGATCAGAATTTGATTCAGAATCATTACTATCACTACTTTCGGAACCAACATTGATAATAAGAGGTTCAACTCTAACTTCGACCGTAGTATCCAAATCCCACATTTTTTGTTGAATTGAAAATTATGAATAAAAACGCAAAAATGCAATTTGCGTTGAAATTCATTTAGTTTCCAAAAGCAGAGTTTAAAAATGTACAAATACCAACACACGAGTGTTTATAATATAGTTATATAATTAAAGAAATGCATTTTTAGCAATAATATTAAACATTATCATAATTAAAGCAAAAATAAATAAAAAAATTAAGCGAGTCTGCTAGTACTCGAGACTCGAGACTAATGTGTAAACATATCCTATAACGACATCGGTTGTAAAAAAAATGACAGCAGCAAGTTATGTTCCCAAGCGGTAACCCATCCAAGTACTAATCACGCCCGACGTTGCTTAACTTCTCGCTTCGCTCGCTACGGGGGCTCAAGGAAAGGAAACTAACCAGGTGCTAACCCAAACTAACCCAAGACATACCCAAAATCAAGGAAAAAACTGTTTAGAAACATAATCTTAAAAAGAATAAGAAAAAAAGCAACGGGGTTTGAACCCGGGCCGTCCAGGTGAGACCCAGTTGTCTAAGACATATTGTAATACGAGATGGATCGACCAATAGGAGAGGTCGATTTTTACATAGCGCACTATTTGTGCAAAGGATCTTAAAAAGCTTTTCAACGTGCTATGGTCCTTACCTGTACATTTTAGCATGTTCATAGAATAAAAACAAAAACATTCGCATTTATAATATTAGTTAGGATTCTTTAATAATACGCACTGGCAGCTTCGGAGCGGATTAGTTCACTGCACAAATTCGACACGAAAATCTAATGCCACCAGGAATAACATCAACATATGAACACAGCATATTTACCTTATAATCTTGGGCCGACATCCTTTGATTTGGGACAATCAATAACCAGCTTTTTCAAATTTTACTGCTTTAAACGTCTGGGCATCTGAATAATACTTTTGACAGTTCGTATAATTTAAAATAATATTATGCTTTTTTATCGTCTAAAATCTGTTTGAAACGATTTTAAATGGCAAAATTGTATATAGTACTGTCCTAGCGGCTAGAATCGGTTTACACATTTACTTTCCATTTGCCGAGATTTACCCTCATACCGCCGCGTAAGATGTTTACACATCAAAAATGTGCAGATATGAAAACCGAAAAAATTACCCTTCACTTTTAGATAGGAAAATCTATTAATATAATATAATTATAGTCAAAAGCGATCTTATCGTGCGGGTCCAAAGGTCACAATTTTCAGTAAAAACTTCATTTGTGGCAGATTTTGCGTGTAAAATCTGTCAAAGTAATGACATTTAATGAAAAATAATAATAAATAAATCAATAAATAATAAATAAAAATGTGACCTTTGGACCCGCACGATAAGACCGCTTTTGACTATAGCCATAATGTTACTGTAATATTTTTAACCTGTTCTGATTCTGTTTAGCCCGTTTTGGCTATTTCTAGTCACTTTTGGTTAGTCGTTCAAACAACTTTCCGTTAGTTCCAACTTATTGATGTGTAAACATCTTACGCGGCAGTATGAGGGCAAATCTCGGCAAATGGGACGAACATGTGTAAACCGATTCTAGCCGCTAGGGCGGTATTATATCCAATTTGCCATTTAAAATAATTTTAAATGGAATTTAGATGATAAAAAAGCATATTTTAAATTAAACGAACAGTCAAAATTATTATTTATTAATTATTATATTCGCAGTATATTTGGATCCATAGCACAGCTTATTTTTAATGGACGGTTGAATTTGAAATGAATTTTCGCTTCAAAATCCACGACAAATTCGTCAGAAGCCATGGCTATCGTCCTAAAAGGTCCGAATTTTCGGGTTTTTATATAATTTTGTCATTTAAAATCAGTTTTAAACGGATTTTAGATGATAAAAGAGCATATTATTATTTTAAATTAAACGAACTGTCAAAAGTATTATTCAGATGCCCAGACGTTTAAAACAATATTGGGTCATAGCCCTCTTCTAAAATTTGCAAAATTTGGTTATTGACTTTCCCAAATCTAAGGACTTCGGCCCACGATTACTAGGTAAATAAGCTGTGTCCATATATTGATGTTATTCCTGATGGCATTAGATTATCGTGTCGAATTTGTGCCGTGAATTAATTCACTCCGAAGCTGCCAGTAAGTATTATAAAATACTCCTAACTAATATTACAGATGCGAATGTTTTTGTTTGTTTGTTTCTTAAGCTTTCACGCATAAACTGTTCCGATCATGAAATTTTGTACAAATATTTTCAAGAGTATAGTAAAGAACATAGGACACTGTTAGCTTTTATCCGAGGCTTCGTTCGCGTTGATTTTTTATTATTTTAAACTTGGTTATTAAACCTAATTTTTATTCTATGACCAAAGTAAAACGCCGCACTTCCGATTTGGAGTTGGTGGTGTTCGGGCGTGGGAAGAAAGTCTGGTTTTTTGACCTGACTTCGCACGGGAAGTGCACGTGATTCACGGCTGAAAGCGTTGGGGGCCCCATCGGTTCGAAAAGGGAAGTCGTGGCCGGTTGGGACAGTGTTTAGGGTCAGTCGCTTAATGTAATGTAGGGTCGATTCCTACGAAGATTCTTCCAAATTTCTGCACGTGATTACGTGATCTGAAGGAGATCGGGGCATAGGCCCTGCGGAGATGGGAAGTCTCTCTGACAGCAACTGGTTATATCTGCATTGTGTGAAGCCCCTTTGCATAAGACACTAGCCGTGCAGTTCATTAGCCAGGAACAATTCTGTGCATTTCATAGTTTATAGCCAGAAGAAATACCCATTCACGCCGGTATCCATGCCGGGAGGGACCGGATGTCCCTGTGGGACCATTTCTGTCTGCAATTTAATAGCTTATATTTGTGCAAAGCTCGGGAATCTCCAGGGGCATAGGTCCGACTTATTGGAGGTCCCCTCAAATCGTACTGGCGAATTGCCTTGCAGCAAAGCCAAACCCAGCAAGGTGAACAAGAACAAGAACAAGGTAAAACGCAACAATGGCCATAGCATGTTAAAAATGCCAGTTCTCGTCCGATCACGAAGTTAAGCAACATCGAGCGGGGTTAGTACTTGGATGGGTGACCGCTCGGGAACACGACGTGCTGCTGTCGTTTTTTTACAACCGATGTCGTTAGAGGATATATTTACACATCAGTGTCTCGACTACTACCAGACTCGCTCAATTTTTTTTAGTCATTTGAACTGACTCCGATACGTTATAATCAAATTTAATCTTTTTGGTTCGTTTTGGTTAGCTGCAAAAATTCGGTTCGTTTTGATTAGTTTTAACTTACTTTAATTTTTTCAATCTATTCCGATACGGTTTAGCCCGTTTTGGTGCTTTTGGTTACTTGTGATTAGTTTTGGTTAGTCATTCAATCAGCTTTCGGTTAGCTTTAGTTAGTTTTAAATTATTTTAGTAATTTGAACCGGTTCCGATACGTTATGGTTAATTTTAGTTAATCGACAAAATTCGGTTAATTCAAGTTCGTTTCACCTTATAAGCTTAATATTTTTAATCTGTTCTGATATGCTTAGCCCATTTTGGTGCTTCTGGTTACTTTTAATTAGTCGTTCACTTTCAGCTAATTTCAGTTAGTTTTATTTTATTTTAGTTATTTGAACCGGGTCCAAAACGTTATAACCAATTTTAGTGTTTTTGGTTAGTCACCAAAATAAGGTTAATTTGAATTAGTTTCATATTACTTCAATATTTTTAATTTTTTCGATACGTTTTAGCTCGTGTTTGTGCTTTTAGTTACTTTTGGTTAGCTTTGGTTGGTTATTCAATCAATTTTCGGTTACTTTCAGTAAGTTTCAATTTATTTGAGCCATTTGAACCGGTTCCGATACGTTAAAACAATTTAAACGTTTTTGGTTAATAATGTAGGTCGTCGCAAAAATTCGGTTAATTTGGGTTAAATACTTATTTTATTCTTAATTTGTTCCGATACGTCTTAGTCCATTTTGGTTACTCTTGATTAGTTTTGGTTCAACATCTTTTGGTTAAGTTTAGTTAGTTTTAATTTATTTTAGTCATTTGAACCGGATTCGATACGTCATATCCAATTTTGATGTTTTTGGTTAACTTTAGTTAGTCGCCAAAATTCGGTTAATTGTTAGTTTCAACTTGTTTTAGCCCCTTTTGATGCCTTTGGTTACTTTTGGTCCATTTTGGGTAGTCGTTCAATCAACTTTCGGTTAATTTCAGTTAATTTTAATATATTTTAATCATTTGGACCAGTTCCGTTACACTATAACCAATTTTAGGGTTTTAGGTTAGTCACCAAAATTCGGTTAATTTAAGTTAGTTTTAACTTAGTTCAATATTTTAAATCTATTTCGATGCGTTTTAGCCCGTTTTGATGCTTTTAGTTACCTACTATTGGTTAGTCGTTCAGTCAAGTCTCAGTAAAGTTCAGTTAGTTTTAATATATCTTAGCCATTTGAAGCGGTTCCGGTACGTTATAAGCAATTTTAATGGTTTGGTTAGTTTTAGTTAGTCGCCAAAATTCGGTTAATTTGGGTTAATTTTAACTTACTTCAATATTTTTAATCTATTTCGATATGTTTTACCCGTTCTGGTGATCTTAGTTACTTTTGGTTAGTTTTGATTAGACATTCAATCACCTTTCGATATCATAAGCAATTATAATGCTTTTGGTTAGGTTTGGTTAGTCACCTAAATTCGGTTAATTTGGGTAAGTTTTAACTACTTCAATCTTTTTAATCTATTTCGATATGTTTTAGCCCGTTTTGGTGCTTTTAGTTATTTTTGTATATTTTCAATCGTTTTTCGGTTACTTCCAATTAGTTCCAATTTATTTTAGTAATTTGAACCGGTTCCGATACGTTATAAGCAATTTTAATGTTTTTGGTTAGTTTTGGTTAGTCACTAAAATTCGGTTAATTTGGGTTAGTTTTAACTTACTTCAATATTTTAAATCTATTTCGATACGTTTTAGCCCGTTTTGGTGCTTTTCGTTAGTTTTGGATAGTCGTTCAATACACTTTCGGTTAGTTTCAGTTAGTTCCAATTTATTTTAGTAACTAGAACTGATTCCGATACGTTACAATCAATTTAAGTTTAAATAAACAAGCTAACACGATCTCTCACGGGTACGACGTCATGAATGTGGCAAATGTAGCATGCATTTTTTCACGATTTGAGGCCCTGTTTAGGAAAACAGAAACATTTTCAATGTTAAAACAAAACGATAACCTAAACCCGCAAGCGCGACTATGCAACAGATCTCTCACAGCGTACATGCTCGTTTACTGTTGCAACGTTGCGACCTCCGCCCACGGTCGTAAAATATCAGTATATTTACGACCGTCGATCGCGAACCTCTGTTAAAGTACAGCTGCTTCAAATGCTCCGCGTAACGCGCGTATACGGGCCACAATGAATTTGGCAGCGGTGTACGTTTTGTGCCGGAACTCTGTGTCCGCATTTAGAATAAGCGGCATTTTGCGAGCATTTCATACCAGATTTATTGTTAAATATTAAATATTACTTTAAGCCGCTCACGTTGGTCTGTTTTCGAACGAGTGACTGACGTCACTGACTATTATTTCCGTCTCAAGGTATATAGACCTGTAGCAGTGCCCTCTGCGTTCTCAAAAATATTTGAAAGAGCAATGTATGAAAGACTTTTGCCTTTTCTGCACAATAACTCATTTTTTGGTGGTTCTCAACATGGTTTTTTAAACAATAAATCTACCCAAACAGCTCTTTTTCATCACATAACATCTATATTAGAATCTCTTGATAAGGGCAAAACTACTTTGGGCATATATTTTGATTTGAGCAAAGCTTTTAATCTTATGAATCACGACATTTTGCTCGAAAAACTTGAAAGAGCGGGTGTAAGAGGCTCCGCCTTGGGATGGATAGGATCATTTTTGCAGGGTCGGACCCAGACTGTGCATGTGAAGGCCACAAAGGACAATATCCTTAATTTCACATATCAATCCGAATTCGCTGCAACCCCCACAGGTGCTCCCCAGAGTTCTTTATTGTCACCCGTTTAGTTTCTGATATTCTGTAATGATCTGGATGCGTGTGTGGGGGCACCCAATTTATCCATAGTGCAATTTGCTGATGACAACTCAGTAGTTGTGTCTCATAAAGACGAGAATATAGCTCTTGAAATAGCGAATTCTTCCGCAGGTAGAATGCAAGAATGGTGCGATATGAATTTACTTCTTCTTAACACTAGTAAAACTAATTTTGTACACTATCAAAATAGAACACGAAATGGCAATAAATTTACTTTGAAAATTCAAAATGAAGAGATAGAACAAGTTCACAATATTAAACTTTTTGGTCTGGTTATAAACAGAAATGTAAACTGGAGTAATCACGCTGAAGTAATATGTAAAAGGCTATCCTCGGCAAGCTATGCAGTTTATAATCAGGGATAGAATCAGCCAACATTCTCTTTTAATGTTTTATTATGCGTTTGTCCCCTCACGTATATTGTATGGTATTTTATTTTGGGGCAGCAATGCCCAAGCTGTGTCTCGTATTTTTATTGTGCAAAAGAGAATAATAAGAACAATTTGTAAAGCTAATTATCTTGATTCTTGTACACCACTTTTCTGTAAGCTGTGCATTATGACAGTATTTTCGCTGTATCTGTTCAATATATGCTGTTTTGTATTCAAGAATAAAAATAACTTTAAATGTAACAGCTCTGTAGGTATGGGTGATAGATCGACAAGACATGGAAGTGATCTTATAGGGCCCATTCGACTGCAATTTATGAGAAAGGACCTTATTACATGGGGATAAAGGTTTTTAATGCCTTGCCAGCGTCACTGAGAAATGAAACGGCTTACATAATATTTAAAAGGAAAGTTAAAAACCTTTTCAGCTCTCATCCATTTTATTCTATAAATGAGTATTTTGCACATCAGAGTGCGAAGAGTACCAGTCTTGGTCACACCTGCGTTTGTTACTAGTTGTTAGTGACCAGGAATGTCCTTGTATTCTTTTATGCTAATTTTCGTCAAACTGTTTTAGTTTTCAATTGCTGTTTTATACCTTTATTTATTGTTTGTCTTTTGCTAGAATTTTTTTAAATCATGACCGTCCAGGTAATTGGCTGTACTTTGATTGTTTGATTGTTTCTTTTATTACTTGTTTGATTTTAAATTTTTTCGTTAGGTGTTAATTTAATCTTACTCTTATTTGATTTTAGCTTATTTTTAAGTTTTACTTTTGCTTTAGTTTTTTTGACGACCCAATGTTAGTTGTAACCATAATGGCAATAAATATATTTGTATTTGTATTTGAATATGTTTCTAAAAATGATTTAATTTTAAATATTAAAAACTGCAAAGTTATGAGATTCTATAGAACTTCTTCAAATTTTTATGCCTATAACATTGATGGTACCAGTTTGGAAACTGTAGTAAAAGTTAACGACCTTGCTGTTATGTTGGATACCACCCTTAGTTACTGTGACCACATTGAGTATAGCAGAAACAGAAGTCTGAAGATGTTAGGTTTTGTTAATCGTAGTTTATCAGATTTTACTAACATCCATAGCTTTAAAGCTATTTATTGCTGCATGATCAGATCTATCTTAGAATATGCATCAAATGTATGGTCACCTCTTTATGATACTCACATAACCCAGCTGTTCAGAATAAATTTCTAAGATTTATTGGGTACAAACTAAACATACCATATGAACAAATCAACTATGATGAAATCCGTAACCTGTTAAATCTACCAAAGTTAAAAAATAGAAGAATTTACTTAGATTTAATGCTCTTGTATAAAATTTGAAACAACAAAATAAACTCGCCTCATATATTGCAAAAAATATGCCTCTCAGTACCACAAGTAAACCTGAGAAATCATGAGCTATTTCACATAGAATTCCATAGGACAAATTATAGCCAGAATATCCCCACTCAGAGACTGTGCAGATCTGCCAATTTACTACCCAAAGACATAGATGTTTTCAATAATGGATTGGATAAATTTAAAGCATTGTTAAAGAGAGCAATAATGTGATATAAATGTGTTTGTAAAAATCCTTTTAGATTGTAATGTTACTTAGTGTTTAATATAATTTTATTCTGATATGGGATTATTTTGTAGATATGTGATGTAAGATGGTTTATCCATCCACAAATAAATTTGCTGTGATATTATGTGTATTAGTAACTGGAATTTGCATCTGCAATATTATTTTTATGTGTTATTGTGTGATGAATTTGTAAAATGGTTTCTCCGTTAATACATCTTATTATTATTATTATTATTATTATTATTTACAATACATATCAGATTTTCTACTAAGCATAAAATTGTGTTATTGTGCATTTTGCCGAAGGTTCCAAACCTTCACTTAGTAACGACAAGCTTTCTCTTGGCCATCTTTCGCTTTAAAAAAATGATATTGTTGCATTTATTATTTTTTGGTACAATCTGATTTATTTGTGGTTATGTCGCTGCGAAGTAAGCAACCGCAATCACTCCATCCAAGGCACCTAATATACCATACAATTTAGATTAATTTATTTTGTAAACATTTTATGACTGCGGGAAGGTTTTTACGTGAATTATTAAAATTAGAGTTACTTACAAATCCAGTTCGGTTTTAATATTACTGTGAGATTGTTCATTTAAACCACTATCATCTTCATTTGAAGATCCCCTAGAAATATAAAATATTCTATTTAACACACTGTTCCGATTTTCCGATAGATTATTCATAGTTAAGAAAATTCTCTGAACTTATGTTTATAAAATAAATACTAAATTAATTCACTGTTAATAATGCTTTTTTACCTGTCATCTAAATCATCCTTTTCACTTTCAAAAGTTGTGTCTTCATATTTGATTGTAGGATGATTTTCCAATGAAAAATTTACTTCCGTTTTGCATTCTCTACAAAATACATTCTAATAAGTGCTGCTTTAATTTATAAATACAATTTTTGAATAATGCTTTCTTTATTCTATGACTACAACATGAACAGAGTTTCAATTGACTTATTCATTTATTTATTCATTCAAGAACAGGATAAGCCCAATTGTACAAAGTACTTACAGTCACAATAAAACTTAATGAAACTATAATATTCACAATATCAAAACAGAATTTATTCACTCGACGAACTGTTTGCTTAACCAAGCAAAACCAAAGAGGGCCAATCTTTGGATCCTATTAATCATGCTCGATCAACCATACTTTAACTTCACCAATATTCAACTTAAAAAGTTAAGCTAGATAGATATTAAAAAGAATTGTACTTAAAGGAGAACCTTTAGCAGCTAAGGATGAGCTCAAAAAAAAACAATTATCCTTCCTGGTATAAATTAATCTGTTTCTTAGGATTTTATGTAGAAGGTTGTTTAATTCAATAGGGATTTTCAAGGAATTAATTTCATTACAAAGTTTGGAGATATTAACATTTCCATAGGATGCCTTGATATCTAGAAACACATCCAGAATACTTTCCATGTCAAAGAAGGCATTATATATAAATGAGGTTAAAAATGCCGCACAGTCATAAACCCCCTTACCCTTATGGAAAACCAAATTGTTTATAACTAATGTAATTATGATGTTCTAAATGCCAATCTAATCTATTTTTAATCTTTATCTCTAAAGTTTTACAGCCACAAGAAGTCAATACTGTTGGTTTATAATTTTCAACTAAAGTTGGACCTTTGTTAAGTTTAGGAAAAAGATGATACTGATTTTTTTCCAAGAATCTGGAATTGATCCTTCTAAGAAAAATGTATTGTAACAACCAGTAAAATTTGCATCGAGTAAGCAAAGAATAAGTAGATAACTACCTAAATGCCCTTTGACTCTTAGAATTTGTAGGGATCTTAGCCAACACTGCTGCTTATACAGATAGATATTTACAGCACTACTGTATAAGTATGTTTTAATTATTTTACTGACAAACTGTATGTCATATTACGGATTATAGACCAAGGGTCGCAGTGGAGGGTCCTATTTGGACCCACTCACGTGTACAAATACAATACATATTACGGATGATCTGAGATAGAATCAATAAATAAATATTGCTTTGAAAAATAATACCGTTCTTCCTTTTGAAACTAACTACTGCCGTTTATAGATTAGTTTACACTAACTGCACTAGCATAATGAATGACAACACACATTCTTCTACTGCATATATGGATCCTTAGCATCTAGGAGCAATGAGCATGCTTGTTTTTTTTTGAAATTGAGATACCTAGTTAGCATTATACACAAATATACAGTTTTACTTTTAATATGCCAATAAATAATGCATTTAAGGCAGTAAAAGTAGTAAATAATCACCCACATGATATGACCTTTTTAGAAAACAATTAGTGCATACTTACTCAATAAAATACTGTTCATTTTTATCATTAATCAAAGATGTATTCAGCTGATCACACTTTAGACCATTCTCGACTTTAATTGTATGGGACCTTTCCAAATAAATTATTAGTTCTGTTTTACCCATGGCTGTCAAATTGCTACACATAATAGTAGAATTGTTTGATGATTCCATATTCCACTGTAAAAAATATCCAGTTTCTTTTATTTGTTAAAAAAAGGTATTAATTAAATTAAAGCCGTTTTTATGAAATACTGCCTTGTCTAGTAATCTCACAATTCACAATAGCCGACTTGGGTAAAGGGGACTGTGGTTATATACAGGCCAGCTTTTTGGCCAAGATATTTATAAATTTTTTCTAGAGGGTTTTCTCATATATATAATACGGAATATATGGTTTTCTCCTACAAAATGTTGTTGTTGTTGTTGTTGTGCAATCATCGTTTTTTGACATTTGACATTTTCAAAAAAGGTACTTCTTCTTCTTACTTCCTTTCGTAACTACGTTTCGTAATGTGGCATTCACCGGTTGGTATTCAGCCATCTCCACCCCTCTTCCTGCGCTTAGACAGAGGCAGAACTACCATTTTGCTTGTGTTAAACGTTATTCCAGTTCAGTGTTGCCAGATTCGTTTTACAGTTAGGTAGAAGATTGATGTAAAAAATATAGTAGATTGATTAAAAAAATAGTAGATTACAAATTCACTGTCTAGCTTTTAAAAAAACATACCTATTCATGGTAAAACTGAAGTAAAGCAGAACTAATACCACTAACAGTAAACTAATAACACCTGTTATTCAGTCGGGTTGGAGTAAACGCGCCGACACAGACACACAAGTGACAAGTCGTAAGTAAAAATTAAAATGCTAATGACATTTAAACGATTCAAAGAACGAGCCGGTGAATCCCTTATATGTATATATCTATAGAACTAGTGGTGGTGGTGCCATCTTTTAAAACTGCTTAAAAATAGCAACGTAATTCCACTTCACAAAAGTAATTAAGATGTTATGTTAAAATTTTAAGATTTCTGTTTAATTTTTTTAATTTTTTCTTGTAGTTTTAGGATATCTATTCAAGTATTCAGTTTTTCTCTAAATAATAGTAGAATTTACCTTTAAGAAAGTAGAATAGTAGCCAAAGGTCAAAAATAGTAGATCTACTATAAAAATAGTAGATCTGGTAACACTGTTCCAGTTTGAGGGGTCTACTTGGTGGGAATCTCCAGTATGGCGGGCCTGTGCCCCTGGTGACTCCCGATTTTGCAACAATAACTTTTGACAAATACAAAATGTTGTCTCTAGGCCGAATCTTTGCAGGCACAGACAAAAATGATCCCATAGGAACATCCGGTCCCTCCCGGCCTGGGTACCGGCATGAATGAGTATTTCTTCTGGCTAGGACTCCAGAAAAGTGGTTATGATGCCCGCGCAAGCCCATGACTCGCTAGGCGAAAGGAATCGTTAGTTTCCTTAAGAATAAAATGTATGCTTCCCGAACCCCGGTCAAACATATCTTTATTGCTCAGTCAATTGCTTTCGAATGGTCCCGTAGCTCAGGGGTCGGAAGCTGTATTTCTAATATGGCGGCCCGGGGTGCATATCCGTATCGAACGTACAGGATCACCCCTTGTCATAAAGCGGCTATAATATAAATTTTATTTAGAATACCCCCCCGTTACGTTTTATCTTCAATTATTTTAACACTTCATGCATGGCCCTCCGCTCGCTTCGCTCGCTATGGAGGCTCAATAAACAGAAACTAACCAAGTGCTAACCAAAACTAACCCAAAATATAAAAAGCCCGCACATTTACATTACAGTCGCGCAATAAAATTTGCGATCTTGTACGTCCAATACGAATAAGCGCCCGGGGTTCGACTCCAATAACAATACATGTTTTTTTAAGTTATGTTTGTCGGAGGGCCATGCGTGAAGTGAAAATGATATGTAAAACAACTATGAAACCCTATGACTCGGTCCGGGCAACGTCTTGGTTACTGCTAGTGGAGAGTAGACGTTTCCCATACACATATTCATATCTAATGTAGTGTACCGCAATCCGAATGATCTTGTCATAAGGCGACCATAATAATGTTGATAGGTATTATTATGGTTTTGCATGGCCTTCAGCTTGCTTCGCTCACTGCGGGGGCTCAATCAACAAGAACTATCCAAATGCTAACCAAAACTAACCCAAGGCTTACCCAAACTATCCCAAAATTAAGAAAAAAAATGGTGTGTGCTTAAGGCCGCATGACAGAATTGAAAACTTCAATAAGCGGGGTCATCGTTTGTCAGAATTTCGATCCGAGCCTTCGTTGCAGAGATACGGGCGCAAACCCCCCCATTAAATTAGAGATCCGGTCCCCCTGTATGTTCCAAGGTGGCCCCCCGTGGGGCGCACCTACCATAAAAATTTCGACCTCGTACCTCTTCCCGCTCTCCCGAAATTAATTATTTTAGTTTTTACTTCTCCCCCATCTCCTGGCCAAACGGGGGAAGGTACGGGGTCCCGTTTTCGTCCAGCATCTTTTTACCCCGGCTACATCCCCTGAAAATTTCAGCCATCTACCCATACGGGAACATGCCATTAGAAGGAGCATTACGTTACATATCCGAGCATGACGCGTGACGGCTCGATCTCGTTCAACCCCCGCAAAACGCGCCTAAAGAAGTTTTCACTTCAAAAAAGGTAAATTAATAAAAAAGAAATTTGGTGTGTGCTTAAGACCGCACGACAGACGTGAAAACTTCAATAAGCGGTGTCATCGTTTGTCAGAATTTCGATCCGAGCCTTCGTTGCAGAGATACGGGCGAAAAACGGTTTTCCCCCCAAAATTCCTCCTTAAATTAGGGCCCCTGTCCCTCCCGTATGGTCTAAGGTGGCCCCCCATGGGGCGCACCTACCATAAAATTTCGACCCCGTACCTCCTCCCGTTCTCCCGAAATAATTACTTAAGTTTTTCCTTCTCCCCCCTCTCCAGACCAAACGGGGGGAGGTACGGGGTCCCGTTTTCGTCCAGTATCTTCTTTTTACCCCGGCTACATCCCCTGAAAATTTCATCCCTCTACCTGTACGGCTTACGTTACATATCCGAACATGACGCGTGATGGCTCGGTCTCATTCAACCCCCGCAAAAAAACGCAAAACGCGCCAGAAGTTTTCACTTCAACAATACACAAAACATCTGTCGCGACCGACGGGAAGCGAACCCGCAGCGCATGAATGACAGGCAATCACTCTGCCTTCTACACCACCGAGGCATTGCAGAAATTTTGCTAGAACGTAGAGACATGGATTCGTTTCGCCGCATCGAAAATTATGCACATTTACATTACAGTCGCGCTATAAATTTTGCGATCCTGTACGTTGGATATGAATATGCTTCCCGTACCACATCATAGTTGCGCGCGCATTACATTGTTGAAAAACACCATATTTTTAAATTTGCGGATAGATTCAAAATATTACTTTCGTTCCTGCATGCGCGTCATGGCTTCGCGATACAACGAGATGTTTGTATGCCCCCTGATGGTCTAGGGGTCTGCATGGTTAGCCATCACTTCGGCAACCCGGGTTCGAACCCCGTCGGTTTTTTAAGGTTATATTTCTACTGTTTGGTGGGTCTTGGGTCAGTTTTGGTTAGGACCTAGAGTTTCCTTTCCTTGAGCCCCCCTAGCGAGCGGAGGGCCATGCGAAATGTGAAATATGCGCCGGAACGAAAGTGATATTTTGAATCTACCCTCAAGTTATTTTTAGGGTCTAGCGAATCGCTGTCAAGTGGTCTCGCAGCTCAGTGGTTGGATGCTGTATCTGCGATATTATCTGTAAAAAGTTTTTTTCTTGATTTTGTGCATACATTATGTTAGTTGCTTGTTGGTTGCCCTCCCGTGGCGAGCGGGGGACCATGCACGAAGAATAATATTAGATATTTTTGTCAACAATGTGATGCGCGCGCAACTATAAAGCCCTATTTCCCGTACCATATCAGAGGGATCAGAGTTGCGCGAGCATTACATTGTTGACAAACACTATATTTTTAGGGTATAGCGAATTGCTGTAAAGTGGTTTCGTAGCTCAGTGGCTGGATGCTGTGTGTGCGATATTGTGTCTAAATTGGGCATGCCTTAGGTTAGTTTCTGTTGGTTGCGCCCCCGCAGCGAGCGAAGGGCCATGCACGATGTATAATGTTGGACATTTTTGTCAACAATGTGATGAAGCCCTGTGATGTGGTGCGGAATGTATTGTCTAGTGTAGTGCACTACCGTCTTAATATCCCCTTAAGACGGTAGTGAGTAGTGGGTTTTACTCGCCTCTAGCGAGCAACGGGTGTGAACCATAATGTGCGAAACTACTATTAAGAGGGATTGTTTACTATTTTGAACGTCTAATATTTCACTTCATGCATGGCTCTCCGTTCGCCTCGCTCGTTCCGGGGGCGCAACCAAACATAACTAACCTAAGGCATACCCAAAATAAAGAGACAACTTTTTACAGGCAAAACCTTTAAAAAATTAAAAGTCTTTACACTATATACGTAAACAAATATATATATGCTTTACACTGATGGGAATCGAATCCGGAGCGTCTTATGAAAAACGCAGCATTGAACCACTAGACCACTAACTCCGTTGAAAGCAACTCGCTGGACCGTGAAGATTAAAACAACAGATCTAAATAGCAAACAAACCAAGTCCCGCCCACTGTCATTATCGTTTTTAACCGTTACTTGTTAGAGGTGAATGTAGGTTTCGCGCAAAGATAATAAACAACAATAGTCCTTGGGTTACGCGCATGGCGCATTAGCCTAGTAAGGCCCCCGTCCCGATTTAGCTAGAGCTGGGGCGACTCTCAGAGATAGGTTCCACTCTTGTTGGATTGGAGACACATTGTTGGACCTCTCAAAATGTCGAGCATAAGCTTTCTTGAAGGCCCGGACTACCACACACAAATATAAAATGGTGGCTATGAGCCGAATCTTAGCAGGCACAGACATATATGATTCCACGGGAACATGCGGTTCCTCCCGGCCTTTATGAATATTTCTTCTGGCTCGGACTCTCGATTCTTCCTCGGGGAGATACGTACGGCAGCCCGGGTTCCATACCCGTCGTCGGTGGCAAGACATGTTTTCTTTATTTCTTTCTTAATGTTATGTTGTTTCTTTTTTTTAAGGTTAGATTGGGTTGGTTTTGTTGAGTTACACCCCGGTACGAGCGAACCGAGAGGAGGATCATAACGACTTGGTAACATTGTTAACATTTGCGCTACATTAAGCCGCTTCTACTTCACAGAAGGCGATAACTAGAGGAATATATTCCATCTTTTGCGCATGTGGTCAATTTTTTAAAATTATTTTTAATTTTTTTTTAATTTGGGTTAGAATTGGGTTAGTTTTGTTTGTTTGTGCCCCGGAGCGAGCGAAGCGAGCGGAGGGCAATGCGGGAAGTGAAAAGTTAAGTTGAGCACATGCGTTAAGGACGGAATATATTCCTCTAGTTACCGCCTCCTCTGCACACTACACACACTAGTCTACTTACACACCCATTCATAGAAATAAATGATGAAACCCTAAAATGCATAATATGATCCTTTACAGTCATACTATGCTATTTTAGCAGCTTCCGATTGGTGGGTTAACGTCACTTTAGAGTACTGTTAACTCTTCACGCCATGGCCCTCGCTCGCTTCGGGGCGCAACCCGACAAAACTAACCCAAATTTACAAAAAAAAAAACAAACATCACCTTAAAAAAATTGCTCCAGACAGGAATTGAACGTGGGACGTCTACATCCCAAACGCAGAATCTGACCCCTAGACTTAACTAGACCTGATGGAACAAACTGACTGAACCGTAGATAAACTGAAAGTGACGATAATCCATCAATCAGAAGCGGCTAAAATTGCATAATGAAGTATGACCGTAAACGATCTTAAAATGCCCATGAAATGATCATAAATGCTTCACGTGTAGTATATGCAATTAGCATCACATTTTAAATCTTGTCAAAAGTCTTTTAATTTTAATGGCTGATATAGTAGCTACTAGTTGGTCGTTATGCTTGTGATACAGCGGCCCGGACCGATTCCTGTGACATCAGTGGCGAGACAAGTGTTTTCATTTTTAAGGCTATGTTTGTTTCTTTTTTTTAATTTGGGTTTTGGGTTGGGTTAGTTTTATTTGGTTGCGTCCTGAAGCCATGCCATGCGTGAGATGAAATGTTAGACATTCTAAAATGGTAAACACTAAACAAAAGCTCAATTATAAGTGAAGCTTTTATTTATAATATTTCATTAAAAAATTGCCGAAGATATTCCTGAACTAATTAGGTGTGTGTGTGTGTGATATGAAAAATGGCACTGATCTTGCGACCAACTTGCCAGCCCACCCCTCGGTCCGGCGCTTAGGCACAGACACAGCTACCCTTGTGCTTGCGTTACACGTAGTTCCAGTTTGAGCTCCAGTATGACGGGCATGTGCCCCTGGTGCTCCCGACTCTTGCACTAAATTAAAATCTATGCACAACACTAAAATCTATGAAGGGCACAGGTAGAAATGGTCCTACGGCAGCATCCGGCTCCCCCGGCCTGGGCACCGGCGTGAATAGGTATTTCTTCTGGCTATAATGCTATGAAAGGCACAGACTACGCTGGCTGGGACGTCCGGTTCTACCTAGGGGAGAAAAACGGTCACTAAACGTTTGCCACGTGTTCGCTCAATGGCCTGTGCCAATGGCGCTCAAAGAGCCGACCGAACGCGTCTATACTCGACCGAAGTCGAACCGGAATTCGAACTAATTAGGTGTTTTTCTTTCACCTGCACTAAGTACAACTTTTGCACCAACCCTTATTCTTTCTCCGGTGCACTTGCACTGAGTGCCATTTAGTGCAACACTTTCTCCACCGACTATTTTATTGGTGTAAGTTGGTGCAGGATGGTGGGACAATGGCGAACTGGTGGAAAAATAGTAAAGAAAACAAATCAAACTTAACCTACAATTTTGTTAAGCTGTTGTTGCCCAAGGCCCAAGACAATCATGAAAATGGCAATAATACTTTGCGATCACAACGGTAAAATGGCTTTTTCTTTCGCTGCTGCACAATTATTTGGTGGAGCCACACTGACGTACACCAAGTGCAGTTGGTGTAGGTGACAGAAAAACACCTATTAACTAATTTGTCAACTTATTGTTAGTGCAAACTAGTAACTGGTAGCCAGATAGATAAATAATTATGATGTCTACGTACACGCCAATTCATTGAAATCAATGATGAAAAGCTTCACTTGTAGCTGACCGTTTGTTTAGTGTATGGTATTTTAGAATATCTAATATTTTGCTTCACGCATAGCCCTCGGCTCGCTTCGGGGCGCAACCACAATTTAAAAACGAAAGCACCGTATCACAAGCACAGCGTCTAACAACGGCGCTACCAGACTTACTGAAAGCGATTGATCGAAAATTAAAAGCTTTTTATCAAATAAGAAAGCATGCGCGATGCTTCGACATCGAAATCCATTCCGGAGTGCCCAGGCGCTATTGGGCACTAACGAGACACGAGATTAGCGGCTAGCCCACATTCATTATGTTTACCATTGGTCGAAACGATTGGGCGGGACTTACGGCGTTTGTTTACAATTTTTGATGCCATATTTGTGATATGGCATTCCGGTTTCAATTCCCGGCAGTACCATGCGTTTTTTAAAAGATTTTTTTGAGGTTATGTTTGTAAAATGTTTTTATCTTCATTTTGGGCATACATTGAGTTAGTTTTGTTGGTCGCGCCCCTGCAGCGAGCGGAGTGCCATGCGTGAAGTAAAATATTAGACATTCTAAAATAGTAATTTTTTAGAAGCCATCGGTCTCCTAAAACCAACGATGTATCACACTTGTCCGATAGTGATAACAAATGTTGTCATAAGTGAAATCGGGTCAAAAAAGATCGCCCCATCTCTGTCTAACACATTATCTCTAATGGAAGAAACCTAGATTTGTTGATTTATTGATAAGTGTGATACATCGTTGGTTTTAGGAGACCGAAGGCTTCTAAAAAATTAAATAAAAAATCCAGGTTCGTATTTAAAAAAATGAAGTTGATGATGGGGGCTCAGACACGAAACGTCAGATTTAAAATTTGATACTGTCATCTTGTAGAGTAGAAAAAGTGGCAATAATAATGTGACATTTATTTTACTCTATCTCTTGAAACAAAGGCAGAAAAAAATAAAAATAAAATACCTGATTTTCGGGTTTTTACGGATATCTCCGGAAGTAGACGGAATTTTCTAAATTTCTCGACGGCATGTCAATCAGCCTTAAATTGCGCAACTTTGCCCCAATTTAACCTACGCTCTATCTCTTATAGTTACCGAGATAGCAATGCTAATGCATCGAATTTGTAACACCCTGTATATTAAGGTGCGTATACACTTATGGTGTTGCTACATAAGAATTACTGATATATCAACACACCTCCTCAATTCTTATATCTAAAAGTTAAATTACTAAACACAAGTAAAAACCACAAAAATTGAAATTCTACAAAACAACTCATAATCGACAAATTATAAGTCCTTACCTAATCTTTTGATCTACTCAATTTGCACAAACGTTTAATTTATCACGAAAATACTTAAACTTCGGTGCAGCCAAAGATTTAGTAAAAATGTCCGCAACCTGGTCATGTGTTGGCACATAAAATAATTTTATTTTGGTATCACTAACACATTGTCCTACGAAATGATGTTTAACATCAATATGTTTGCTGCGCTTGGTCTCTAGTGTATTTGACATTTTTATGCAGCTTTGACTGTCTTCAAACACATTGACAGGAAAAACATTTTCATTTAATATTTCAGAAAGTAATTGCCCAACAAATAAACATTCTGTTGTACAGTCTGCTAAGGCTATATACTCAGCTTCTGAACTACTGAGTGAAACCGTAGCATGTTTCTTAGATTTCCAGAAAACAAAGTTATTATATATTTTAATACCAAAACCTGAATTGCTTTTTCTGTCATTTTGATCATTAGCATAATCAGCATCTGCAAATGCAATAATTAGGTATATTGTTATCATGAGTCATTGACTTTTCAAACTTTATACCAAAATTTTCAGTAGACTTTAAATACCTTAAAACATTTTTTTAAGTAAGTCCAATGCTCATGTGTATAACAATTTTGATATCTACTAAAAAAGTATATCGCATAACTTAAATCTGGCCTAGTTCCTGACATAACATACTGTTACGTTTTTCCCGTGGGTTCTTAACAGAATTACAACTTTGCTTATTTTCAACTAATACTCTCTTTATTCACTACCACTGTATACAATTTAACTCACTAAACTAGTCTTATAACTTTACCACTAATGTCTATTCAACACTCAATGATTAACTGAACTGAACTGCTAACCGACTGACTATCCGACTTAGGTCTGCTTATATATAATCTTAAATCTATCACGAATATTCGGGAAGTATTCCGAGGCCACTCTATATGATCTCGACGAGGCCATCGAGATAATTCCAGCGATCCGGAAACTTCGCGACCGGCCGGGCGATGATTCATACAGACAGAGAAGCGAGGGGCACGGCGGGGCGGCTAGTTCTATAGGGTAGCACAAAAACGTTCGGATGGTTGTTAGTCGTGACATTGCCTCCCTCTTAAACCTGATCGTCCCGATCAGATACTGCATGTCCGTGGTATGCTTTCAGTCTGTCGAGGTGAACAACTTTCAGTTTGCTTCTGGGACTACGCTGAATTCTATACACAACGTCATTAATTCTTTTGATGACTGTATAGGGTCCTTCCCATACTGGCGTTATCTTGGGAGATCTTCCTTTCTTCCTTTGCGGATTATATAACCAGACTTTATCGTTCATCTGAAATCCCATAGAATTAGCTTTGAGATCATATCGTGTCTTCATTCGGCCACTGGCTTTCTCCGTGTTTTCTCTGGCTAATTCATGGATGTTTAGTAACTTTTCCTGAAGGGAGTCCGCGTAGTCTTGAATTTCCATATCCTGGTTGTCTGGCGTTCCGAATAATAGGTCGCAGGGTAAGCGGAGTTCTCTTCCAAATAAAACCATGGCTGGTGTTAGTCCTGTCGTGTCATGGACTGCTGATCGATAGGCCACTAAAAATAGTGGTATGTGTTGGTCCCAATCCTGCTGATGTTCATCTACGACCTTTGACAAATGTTCTTCAATGGTCTTGTTAAACCTTTCAACCACGCCGTCTGATTGTGAATGTAAGGCGGTAGTCCGTGTTTTATGGATGTTGAGTAAATCACAGACTTTCTGGAAAACCTTGGATTCGAAGTTGCGTCCTTGATCTGAGTGCAGCTCTAACGGAACACCAAATCTGCTGAATAGGTTATTCACAAGGACCTCTGCTATGGTAACAGCTTCTTGATTGGGGATTGCAAAGACTTCAGGCCATTTACTGAAGTAGTCAATTGCCACTAAAATGTACTTGTTACCATTATTTGTTTCTGGAAAAGGACCAGCTACGTCAATGGCGAACGTTCAAACGGTAGGCCCACATTATACTGTTTCATTTTGCCCCTAGATCTTGTTTTGGGTCCTTGGCTTGCGGCACAGGTTGAGCACTGCCGACACCACGATTTCACGTCTTGGCAGTAGTTGACCCAGTAAAATCTGTCGCGAATCTTGTCAATCGTTTTGTTCACTCCGAGATGAGCACCAGACTTTCCATTATGAACTTCTTCCAGAACTTCCGATATCTTCCTCCTTGGTACCACTAACTGTGTCTTCACTACTTTTCCATCGGCGCTTTCCCAGGCTCGTTTAAGAAGTCCATTTTCCACCACCAGGGAGTCCCACTGAGCCCACAGAGTTTTAAAAGCAAGTCCTTTAGTTGATATCTCGCTCCAGCTTGGTCTTGGTTGATGTTCTTCTTTGGCTCTTAGCAATAGTGCTATTTCACTATCTTCAAGTTGATCCTTTTTAAGTTGCTCGGTGGTCCACTGCTGATCAACCTCAAATTTCGTTAGCCTAACCGGAGTAATTCCTTCTCGTTGATCTACTCTTTGGCAATGCTTACAATTATCCGCGCATGGTCTTCTGGATAAAGCATCTGCATTATTATGCAATCTCCCTGCTCTGTGCTTAACCTTAAAGTTATATTGTTGTAACTTTTCAAGCCACCTGGCTACCTGTCCTTCAGGTTGTTTCATATCCAAAAGCCATTTAAGTGCTGCATGATCAGTCCTTATCAGAAATTCTTGCCCATATAGATATTGATGGAATTGCTCAACAGACCGTACTATTGCCAAAAGCTCTTTTCGGGTTACACAGTAGTTGCGTTCAGGTTTCGAAGTGTTCGACTGTAGTATTCGATAACCCGTTCTTCTCCTGCTTGTACTTGAGATAAAACTGCTCCGATGCCGGTGTTGCTGGCGTCTGTGTTCAATACAAATTTACCCTTTTGTTCCGGATATCCCAATATTGGACTAGAACATAGAGCCGCTTTTAATTTCCTGAACGCAGAATCACAGTTATGATCCCAGTTATAATTTGCTCGTTCTTCAGTGAGCTTATGTAAAGGTGCCGCTATATTTGCAAATCCTTCGACAAATCTTCTATAATAAGTACATAAACCTAGGAAGCTCCGCAGTTCGTGTTTGTCACGAGGACGAGGTCAGTCTTTGAGTGCTGTTATCTTTCGTTGATCAGTTTGAATTCCCTCTGATGACACGACGTGTCCGAGAAACTCAACTTTTTGTTGGAAGAGAAAATATTTCTTTGGATTCAGTAAGAGCTGAGCATTCTTGATCCTAGTAAAAACTTCATGCAGGTTTTGTAGGTGCTCTTCGAAAGTTTTTCCCATTACCATTATATCATCAAGATAGACCAGGCATGTCTTCCAAGTGAGGCCTCGTAGAACAACTTCCATAAGACGCTCAAAAGTAACGGGGGCATTGCATAGTCCGAAGGGCATAACTTTAAACTGATATAAACCACTTCCGGTAGAGAAGGCAG
Organism: Pissodes strobi; assembly: GCA_016904865.1. NCBI lineage: Eukaryota > Metazoa > Arthropoda > Insecta > Coleoptera > Curculionidae > Pissodes > Pissodes strobi. Next base: position 29,666 of record JAEQML010051924.1, read on the forward strand.
TCTTTTCCTTATCCTGTTCGTCAATGCCTACTTGCCAGTATCCGCTCTTTAGATCGAGTGTTGAAAACCAATGAGAACCTGCTAGTGTCGTCAACGTGTCGTCAATTCTGGGAAGTGGATAGCTGTCCTTCTTGCTGACGTCATTGAGCCTTCTATAGTCCACGCAGAATCTGGTAGTCCCATCCTTCTTGGTGACTAAGACAACAGGAGATGACCATGGACTTGATGACTCTTCAATAATTCCATCTTCAAGCATTTTATCCACTAATGTGGTAACCTCTTGCTGCTTCGTCACTGGTAACCTCCGACGATGCTGCCGTATGGGGTGAGCACTTCCAGTGTCGATTTTATGTTTTATGATGTTCGTTTTTCCAGTATTGCAATTTTTCTTTTCAAAGGCTGTACTCTGCTCTTTGATAAATTGTGTAACTCTCTTCAGTTCTTCGGAAGACAGATGTTGCCACGACTTCTGGAAATGTTCTAGGACTTCCTTAGGTGATGTTGAGGGTGTTACTTCTGACTGCGTTTCGCAACTGGTTACCCACTGCACCGGCTCGCAAGTGGCTATTACATCTCCTTTATTGATTTTGATGGAATTGGATGAAATATTTGCTACCCTTATCGGTATTTCGCCGTCGGTTTTGACTAGTGCTTTGCCTACGAGGTGTTTGCAAGGCAAATCGTGGTGTTGGATAAGTCCGATGCAGCCTCCAAAATCCTTCTCCAATTTCCCAAAAAATTTTCTGCTCGGTATTTCCGCTTATTCTGACAGTACATGCCGCCACTACTTTAGTCGGTGTGCCATCGTCTGTTTTGTTAAGGATGAACTCTTCGGTGCCAAACTTCAGAAGATTAAGCTTGTTGTCAAAAGAGAATCCATGTTGACCGATGAGATCCATCCCCAAAATAAATTCGTCCTCGATGTCGGCGACTAACACTGTGTGGTGTAGTTTAATTCGTCCCAGTTGAAGTTCAATATCCATTTCCCCAAGTACTTCAGCTGTCTCACCGGTAACTGTACGTAAAACTACATTCTTTGATATGGGTAGAACTTCTACTCTATTCACTCTGTTGGACCCTATCAAAGATACCGCCACACCAGTGTCAACAGTAATTGTTATGGCTCTTCCGTTGATCTTTCCTGTAATTGTTAGACTGTCGGCGGCTTTTCCTAGGCTTTTTATGGAGACGATCCTGGGGGCTTTATCTTCTTTAGCCAACATCCGCCCCGCAATGTTGACTAATTGAAGTTTTCCTGATTTGACTTGGGGGGCCCTAGCGTCTCTGGATGGAGATCTAGACCGTAGTTGTACTCGGCAGTCTCTTTTGAAATGCCCAGTCCTGCCACATCTATAACACTGATTTGATGTATTTCGGTTACGTGGCGTATCTTCCATTGGATCCCGAAATCTCGCCGTGGCCTGATGAACTTCCGTTAATTTCTTCAAAATTTCACCCATCTCATTTAATTCACAACTGTTTGTCGGCTTTCCTTCCTGGATGGATACGGCCCTGATTTTTGGCTTGGAGATGTTACAGGCCGCCTCGATTTCTAGGGCTCGACCCAAAGCTTCACTGCTGTTATCAAATTTGGCTAGGCGTAGCATTTTCTGAGTTTCTGGATCTCTGATACCATCCACGAAATATTGGGCAGCAAGTTCCTCTTGAAATTCCTCGGTCGCTCCCGGGTAGGCCAATTGAATGAGACGTCTAATGTCTGCCTCAAATTCTTGCAGGTTTTCACCAGGCTTCTGATGCCGAGACTTTACTTGTGCTTGGTACAGTTGTCTTCGGTGTTGGTCTCCAAATCGTCTCTCCAGGGCAGCTGCAAGTATGTCATATTTCCCTTGTTGGCTGATGGGAATGGTCTGCAGTAGTTCCAGGGCAGATCCACGAAGCGCTACCACTAGTGATGTAGCCATTTCTTCATTATTCCAACCGTTGGCAACAGCAGCGGCTTCAAATTGTCTTTTGTACATTGTCCAGAATGTTTGACCGTCATAGGGTGGAGGTTTAATATGTTGTCCTGTGGCGAATACCCTCTCGGTGGGTCCTTGATTTTTTAGTCTGGAAACTTCTGCTTGTAGATTCTTCATTTCTTTCTGTACGTCTCCTACTTCTTTTTGTACAGTTACAACTTCTTTTTGTATATTGTTTACTTCTTTTTCAAATTTCTCATTTTGCCCGTCCAATACTTTCTGTAATTTTCCTTGCTCGCCTATAATTACATCCAGCATCCATTTCTGCAGCTGTTCCTGTTCTGCTTGCCTTCTACCTTCATCCTCTTCCCGTTCCGCTTGCCTTTTATCTTCTTGATCTTGAAAAATTTTCTGAAGCCTGTCCTGTTCTATTTGCCTTCTATCTTCTTGGTCTTGTAAAATTTTCTGAAGCCGGCCCTGTTCTGCTTGCCTTCTACGTTCATCCTGTTCCCTTTCCGCTTGTCTTTTATCTTCTTGATATTGCAAATTTTTCTGAAGCCGGTCCTGTTTTGCTTGTCTTTTACGTTCATCTTCTTCCCGATCCGCTTGCCTCCCAGCATTTAAATTTTCCATGAAATTAGCCAACATTTTATTTATTTGCTCCATTTCTGCCGTTTGTTGCCTCGTATTGACCATAGAATGTTATAAATTTTTCACAGAATCCACCAATCAAAACGGTCTCTTGTTGAGGTACTTGTGCGCTCTTCTCTCCTCGAAGAATACTTCAAAGTCCGGTCCCTTCACAATCCAACTTCTGACACCAAATGTTACGTTTTTCCCGTGGGTTCTTAACAGAATTACAACTTTGCTTATTTTCAACTAATACTCTCTTTATTCACTACCACTGTATACAATTTAACACTCTATACTACTCTTATAACTTTACCACTAATATCTATTCAACACTCAATGATTAACTGAACTGAACTAACTATCCGACTTAGGTCTGCTTATATATAATCTCAAATCTATCACGAATATTCGGGAAGTATTCCGAGGCCACTCTATATGATCTCGATGATGCCATCGAGATAATTCCAGCTATCCCGAAACTTCGCGGCGGGCCGGTCGATGATTCATACAGACAGAGAAGCGAGGGGCACGGCGGGGCGGCTAGTTCTATAGGGTAGCACAAAAACGTTCGGATGGTTGTTAGTCGTGACAATACATTAGAAAACCGATAAGTTCTCTGTAAGGTAAATTCAAATTCTCAAAATTTGACACATCATTGATTTTTAAATTCAATCTTGGTTGTTTTGGAATACTAGAAATTTTACATTCCATTATATTGAATTTCTTTAAAATCTTTTGTATGAGATTTTTTTTTAACTTAAAAACAACTGATCTTTTGTTCTTTCAATAACTAATCCAAAATAAAGTTGAATCAAAATTTTCTTGACATTTAGGTGACAAATCATCCGTTTCATAGTCTCTGAACTTCCTAGGTACTCTGGTCTGCCTCTTTGATCTACCTTCATGGTCACTATCACCAACAACCCGTTCACTGCCCGGATCATTGTTACCAGGGTCATCACTTCCAGCATCAGAATGAAATTCTTCACTTTCTGAGTCACTACTGGCATTATCCACACTATGTGAATCATCATCATGATAGGCAACCTCCTTTTCTAACTTCTTGTCCACTTTATGAAACATTTTTGTCTCATCGAAGACAACATTTCTTGCTGAGACTATCTTTTGTGTCATATGGTTCCATAAACGGTATCCATTATCTGTGTACCCTACTAAAAACATCTTTTGACTCCTCGGCCCTAGTTTGCCTTTTCGATCCTCAACAGGAATATGCACATAAGATGTACAGCCAAAAATTTTGATCTTGTTTAAGTTAGGTCTCTGGTCATATCATTATTCTGCAGGGGTTCTATTTACTGGTATAGTAGAGCTGGGTGTACGATTAGCTAGGTAAGCTGAAGTAGCTACAGCTTCTTCCCAGAAAACTTTCTCCATCCCGGCATCAAACAGGGTCCTATTATACCTTTCTGCCACACCGTTCTGTTCTGGGGTGCGTGGAATGGTATACTGCATCATAATCCCTTTTTGCTTGCACAAGTTCTTCATTTGGTGAGACACATATTCACCACCATTGTCACAACTTAATCGTTGTGGCAAAATTTTAAATTTGGTTTCCACAAGTGATAAATACTGCTTAAACTTGTCATACACCTCATTTTTATGATGCATAAAATAAATGATACTGTTACGGCTAGCCTAACAACCATCCGAACGTTTTTGTGCTACCCTATAGAACTAGCCGCCGCCGTGCCCCTCGCTTCTCTGTCTGTATGAATCATCGCCCGGCCGGCCGCGAAGTTTCGGGATCGCTGGAATTGTCTCGATGGCCTCGTCGAGATCATATAGAGTGGCCTCGGAATACTTCCCGAATATTCGTGATAGATTTAAGATTATATATAAGCAGACCTAAGACTGACTGATAATTTATTTAAATATTGATAAGTTGACAACTACAAATCTTAGAACTATGCATGCCTTAGGTAATATATAACCAAATGTTATCAGTTGTTTATGCCAGTCGTTGTTCGTCCAACGCCATGGCCAACCGATTATGGCACCCATAAGGGGTTGATCTAATCCTACTTAATCTAAGGGCAGTAGTAGTGCCGGTGGTGTGCTCATTACGTGGGTTAGACCCTTCAATGTCGCTCAATTACTGTATTGGCCGAAGCTGGAAGGCTGGTTAGTACAGTATTAAGTGTGATATAATGCTGCCTGGTGATTATGCAAGGAAAACTTTGCAAAAACGTTGCTTCAACTGCTCATTTGGAGCAGGCGCTCTTAATACTAAGGACAATACACTATGTACAACATATATCTATTTACAGAATTATATACAATGTATATACAAAATATATACAAGATATAATGACTTGTGCTTCACAAGTCAGTTCCAGTATTCTATCATTACATCAAGGCATAAAAGACGAGTCCGACGGTTCAGGCTACGGAGCATGGATGCTTCGGTGGTTGGAAGTCAAGTAAGGTATGTTAGGTGCTGCTGCATATTTATATGCGGCGTAGTTTACCATTAACAGGCCCCGCCCCCATGTCCGAACATGGTCGGCTGGCCAATCAGAAGACAGGCTCATGCATTGTCCGCAAAGGCTATGCACTCCTGCTCTCCTGATACTTGTGAATTTAGGAGAATGTTAGAAATTGGATGTTGTTAAGGGTTGTTATGTTTATGTAAAAATGACGTGTTTAGGCTAAGGGGGTCTTTGCTGCTTATAGAACATTGGCGTTAATCTATATATAGTGCCGTGGGGGGTGCGATACTCGGGGTCGTATCTCCTGTCAGCGATGTTTGCTGTTAGCGGCGATCCCTTAATCTGGTGCTCGTAGAACCTGCATGCATGGTTGTCGATGTATTCCTCGACATATTCAACTCTAGCCCATGCATGCAGGTCCGCAGTTCGGACTCGATCACGCAGAGTAAGGGAGAACGCCGCTTGCAGGTATCTATTTTGCAGGATCTGAAGTTTACGTAAGTGTGTTCTGGCCACCGAGCACCACACCGGGGCACCATATAGTAGTGCAGGACGTATGACTGACTTATATAAAATAATTTTATTCGTAGGGCTTAGAAATGATCGTCCTGTCACCAGTAAGCTTAGACCTTTTTTGATGCCTTCATTTTTTGAAATTATGGCTGCAATATGTTTACTAAAGTTTAGCTTATTGTCGAATGTAAATCCTAGGTATTTTATTTTTTGTTTGGGAAAGATTTGTGTGTTCCCTATTGCGAGAGGCGCAATATCAGTATTTTTTATCTTGCGAGTAATAACAGCAAGTTCAGTTTTACTGACATTTAGGGAGATCTTCCACCTTTGATAATATGGTATGATCATATTCATATGATCACCTAACCTTGACTTCGCCACCTCGGCGATGGGATCCGAGGAATAAATTGCCGTGTCGTCAGCAAAAAGGGCGGTATGGGTTTCGGGATGTCTGCAATATAAAGGTTGAACAGCAGCGGCGAAAGTACAGTGCCCTGTGGCACACCTGCTAGCAGACGTGTGTATTCCTACTCTGGTCACGAAAGTGCGTTCGGCAAGGTATTGTTACGGCTAGCCTATACAACCATCCGAACGTTTTTGTGCTACCCTATAAAGCAGGACGCCCACTGAATCGGCACAGACCGGCCAGCACGGCCGGCATAAGTTGCTATGTACGTTATTAAACGAGGCAGCGCCCATATAATCGGAACAGCGCGGAACGGCATCTCGTTTAATAACGAATGCTGGCAGTGCTGGCCGTCCCGAGCCGGTCTGTGCCGATTCTGTGGGCGTCCTGCTTTAAACTAGCCGCCGCCGTGCCGCTCGCTTCCCTGTCTGTATGACTCATCGCCCGGCCGGTCGCGAAGTTTCAGGATCGCTGGAATTGTCTCGATGGCCTCGTCGAGATCATATAGAGTGGCGTCGGAATACTTCCCGAATATTTGTGATAGATTTAAGATTATATATAAGCAGACCTAAGGCGAATGTTAGTCAGTCGGTTAGTCAGTCAGTCAGTTCAGTTAATCATTGAGTGTTGAATAGATATTAGTTGTAAAGTTATAAAAGTAGTATAGAGTGTTAAATTGTATACAGTGGTAGTGAATAAAGAGAGTATTAGTTGAAAATAGCAAAGTTGTAATTCTGTTAAGAACCCACGGGAAAAACGTAACAGTATGATCCAATAAGGGAGACTAGATGTAACGGTATGCCGTGGTTAGCTAGAAGCTTATATATCAACCCCTCGTGCCATACCCTGTCGAACGCCTTCTCGATATCCAGTAATAGGGCCACAGTTGATTGCCTGCTGTTAAATGCATCGTAGATGTCAGATGCGATTTTCGCGGCAAGCATGACAGTGCCATGCCGGCCGCGAAAACCGAACTGCTCCGGGGGTATGATGCCGAGTTTTTCGACAACTCCGTTGGCCCTCAGCAAGATTAACCTTTCAGCCACCTTGCCGAGGGTGTTCAATAAAGATATCGGCCGGTATGATGCCGTAAGTGAAGGATCTTTTCCTGGTTTCAGGAAATGGATAACGCACGCTGCTTTCCAGGAGGTAGGGAAATGTTGTAGCCTGATTACCGCATTAAGTATGTGCAATAGGTGGATAAGTGACTTTTTAGGTAGATTTTTCAGGACTATGTTCGGTATGGTATCCGGGCCGGGAGCTTTATTTCTCGGCAAACGGCAGAGAGCTTTGCGGAGTTCCGCCGTAGTGACTCTCATCTTATCAAGTACTGAAGGAGGAATTGGATATTTTTGCTGCATGAAGGTTCTTACAGCTTGACTGTATTGGGTTTGTTCAGGGAGAGTGTCAGGCGACTCGCTGCAGACGCCCTCCAAGTAATCCGCGAAGGCCTCCGCTTTTCCCTGATCGTTCACCATGTCCACGCCACGGTGTTTGATCACGGGCATCGGCGTACTACCTCCACGGACTTTCCTAGCCAACTTCCACAGCGAGCCGTCTTCCCTGTTTATTGTGTTAATGTAGTCAAGCCATGCTTGACTACGGTGATCCCGTATTTTAATCCTGACCTCCTCCTCCGTCAGCGCATTGATGCGAGCGGATCCCATTTGTGTCCGGTTTCTCTGCCATCGCCGTCGAACACGGTTTCTAAGTGAAATTAATTCAAGGATGTGATCAGGGAGTGATTCTGTCCTAGAGTGGATGATAACCCTAGGGCACATTGCATCACGGATGCGCTGGATATTTGAAGTAAGTGTATTTACTTCCTTCTCTAATTCCTGGATTGTTTCTATTTGCTCCGGGACGACTGTCAACTCGTTCAACCTTGCTCGGAACATGGGAGATGATCCGAGTTTAAGGTATTGATTTCTAACAGTTGAGTAGTTCTTATCGCTCCCCGAGTAATAGCAATATCCAGGAAAGAGTCACTACGAAGATATGTAGGATTTGGAGTTCTGTGATAGGACATTTACAGATTATTTTCGATTATCCCATTAAATAATCTACCCCTGCTGTTAGTTACGCCGCCCCAGTCGGCGTGCGTGGCGTTCAAGTCCCCTATCAGCAGGGATACTCTGTTTTGTGGTAATAATACAAGGAGGTCGTTTTCTGTGAGGCGGAGAGCCGGGGGCGCGTAGCAGCCACATACACGCAGTCCGCTCTCCAGTTCAATACTGATACTGACGTTTTCGATTGCGGTGTGCACGTTATATACGCGCCGATAGCGCAGAGTTTTGTGTATGAGGCATGCCACGCCTCCTCCGGCTCGATCGGGCCTATCAAATCTCTCGATGTTATAGTTCCTAATCTTGAACGTAAAATTAGGAAATAGATTCGTTTCGTTGAGGAAAACAATCTGAAAATTGGAAGTTTGCATAAAATTACGAAATTCGCCCATTTTGGACCTGATGCCGTGACAGTTCCAACTTGCGACGTTTAGCATTATATGTCGAATTGGGAATATTCGAACGAAAAGAAGCGAATCGAGGCCTGTACAATTTCAGCTTTGTCGCCCCGACACGCTTCTAACATGTTCGAATAATGATCGAGTGCTAGGAATAATTGCTCTAGATTTACCAGGCTATTAATCCTAGCTACTACATCATTGAGATTAGACAATGTGTTAGTTAAGTTTGCATGCTGATTATTATTATGTTGATTGTGATTTATGTGAGCAGAGCTACCACGGGCAATACCACTAACCTGTGTAACATTTTGTTTAGCTATATTCTCCTTGGTGGGCCGGGCGTTGGGGTTGTGTAATGGTGGGAATTGTTTGTGGAACTCATCGGGTCGTTGGGCATTGTTTAGCCCTTGGCTCCGTGAGCCGTCAGCTACTCTGGTCGTGTTGTCGCGCCAGGCCGGGTTGGCTGGCGGAGGCGCGGGCTTGAAGGTTTGCTTGGGAACCTGTTTAGTTCTTGTTGTTGCGTTTTCTATTATGTTTAGCTTGTAAATATACACTGGGCATTCCTCATCGATAGATCGATGAGGTCCGCCGCAGTTTGCACATTTTTGGTGGTCGTTCGTACATTGCGTGATGTCATGGGGCCCCGAACACTTGCTGCATGCAATCTTACGTTTACAGTATGTCTTGGCGTGCCCGTACTGCTGGCAGTTTTTGCATTGCAGTACGGGTTTGCCGGATCGCCTTGCCTCCCATCATATACGGACATGCATAAGTGTTCTTAGCTCATTGTCTTCTGACCGTGTAGTCTGTCCCTAAAACTACTAGGTACATCGCTTGTCGTGTTTTCTTCATCTCAAATATGTTTCGTGCTGTAATGCTATACTCGTCTTTGAGTGCCTCCGATATTTCTTGGGGCTTGATGTTGCCATCAAGTCCTCGCAGTACAAATGCTCTGGTTTTTTCGCTTGTCTCGGCGTAGGAGTGGTACTCCGTCTGCTCCTGGTCGAGTGCCCGTTTTAATGTATGCGAGTCTATAGCGTTTTCGCAGTACACTATAACGCTGTTCTTTGTATATTTTAGCTGGTATTTTGTGATATGCAGCGCTTTCTCGCGCGTCTCTTAATTCCCTGTGGTCAGCAGGGCGGCCTTTGATGACTACCGGGGGCGGGGGTAGTATTTTTGGCTTAGGGTTTGGTTTGGTCTGTTTGGTTGCAGAGATTCTGCGTTTGACCCCTGTGGAGGCGGTGGTTGACGCGACACTCGCTGTGTCTTCCTCCTCAGTGTCAATGTCTTGGAGGGGTTGATATTGGTTTGATGTGGTCACGGGAGGTTGACCCATATCGAGTTGCACAATTTTGAAGTTCTTCCTAAATGGAATGTGCCTAAAGGGCGTTTTAAAACTGTCTTTAGTATTTTCGCTTACCGGGTAGCAGAACTTATTATCGGAATTGGCGGTGGGCCCATGATCTTGGGGTTGTTTGCAGGGATATTGGCCGATTTGTCTGTCTCCATGGAAGAATTGTCGTCTTTAGTTTTTTGTTGTTGCTGTCGGTCACCTTTCAGCTTTTTTGTCGAGGCAGAGCCCTGTAGGCTAGTCGGACTGGCCTTCTTTTTGCCTGTATCTATCCTAGATACTGCGGGTTTTTTGATCCTCAAGAAGGGATGGGAAGCAGACCTAAGGCGAATGTTAGTCAGTCGGATAGTCAGTTAGTTCAGTTAATCATTGAGTGTTGAATAGATATTAGTGGTAAAGTTATAAGACTAGTTTAGTGAGTTAAATTGTATACAGTGGTAATGAATAAAGAGAGTATTAGTTGAAAATAATAAAGTTGTAATTCTGTTAAGAACCCACGGGAAAAACGTAACAATACCAAAATGTGAAACAGAACCAAGCTATGCGGCATATAAGAAGTAATAGATACACCAGTATTCAGAAAATGTTACATGCAGCGGGTATTTTAGTTGCAAGACAAATTTTATTTGTGAATACAATGACTCTTATATATAAAATAAAACACGCTTTGTGTGCTGAACATTTATTGGCAAATATAAGATATAATGTAAATAAACACAAGTATGAAACTAGAACTAATGAGAACTTTTGTGTCTACTGTTCATAAAAATTACATTACAGCCAAAATGACGTTTTTTATAATGAGAAATACGCTCTTCCAGCAATAACAAAATGTAAAATGCATATTTACAGACATAATGTAATGGTGATACTTCCTATGGTCATAGCCTATGTAGAGCTGGTGGCTTTTTCCTGGACAAAGTACAGGACCCCTTAACAACCAGAGGATGTGTTCCATCCTACCGACTACGCCAATTTTGTTAGATATTTTTTTGTTAAAATCTCTTTAAAAACACTGTTAAATATAAAATAAGTTATATTATATTTGATAGTTTATACCAGAGGTTAAAGAAACGTACTTACTGTGGACTACTGCATGCAAACTAATGACTACTGAATCTTTCTGGGGATACAGGGGCTATATAACAATCATTTAAGATATTGAATATAACACAATTATTTTTTAACAGTGTGTCTTAAAATCGTTTCCGCTTTGTTTTAAATGAACAATCCAAACAACGAAACCACTCGATTGGATCAGCTGACATATGAATTATGGCATGCTTCTGTAAATCATCTTTAAGGTTAGCTATAGGTATAGGGACACTATGGACATTTTTGCATTACCTCAGGTAATGATTTATGCCGTGTTGCGTCTTCGCCTTGATACTTCATCTGGTGCTTCATTAAATAACTCTTTTTAAGGGTTCTATATGAACAATCCAAACATTGCAACTAGTCCAAACTATGTTCATCGGCAGTTCTATGTGTATTTAAGTGGAGTTTTAGAGTATATTTCCGAGATGTTTTAAATGAACATTCTAAACAGTGAAACCACTCTATTTGATCAGCTGGCTTATGATTTATGGAATGAACTGTTAAATTGCGTTTGACTAATGTTTTATAGGGACATTCTAGACATGTATGCCAAACTCTTGCATCGGCAGTTCTATGTGTCTTTACGTGGAGTTTTAGATTATATTTCCGAGGTGTTTTAAATGAACATTTTGAACAGTGAAACCACTTTATTTGAACAGCTGGCTTATGATTTATGGAATGAGCTGATAAATTGCGTTTGACTAATGTCTTATACGGACATTCTAGACATTTATGCCAAACTTTTGCATCGGCAGTTCTATGTGTCTTTACGTGGAGCTTCAGATTATATTTCCGAGGTGTTTTAAATGAACATTTTGAACAGTGAAACCACTCTATTTGATCAGCTGGCTTATGGATTATGGAATGAAGTGATAAATTGCGTTCGAGTACTGTCTTATAGGGACATTCTAGACATTTATGCCAAACTTCTGTTCTATGTGTATTTAAATGGAGTTTTAGATTATATTTCCGAGGTGTTTTAAATAAACATTTTGCACAATGAAACCACTCTATTTGATCCGCTGGCTTATGAATTATGGAATGAAGTGATAAATCGCGTTCGAGTACTGTCTTATAGGGACATTCTAGACATTTATGCCAAACTTCTGTTCTATGTGTATTTAAGTGGAGTTTTAGATTATATTTCCGAGGTGTTTTAAATGAACATTTTGTACAGTGAAACCACTCTATTTGATCAGCTGGCTTATGAATTATGGAATGAAGTGATAAATCGCGTTTGGATACTGTTTTATAGGGACACTTTGGACATTTATGCGAATCTTCTTTGTCTTCGCTTTGATGCTTAATCTGATGAGTTTTGGAATGATTAACAATCTGTATTTCATTTCTTAGGGTTTCGTAACAACCCTTTGGAGAGTGATATGTGTCTCCGTTGTGGACCATAGCATATTGCTTAAATTTATCTTCCTGGTCCGTATTGTGAGAGCTTTCAAGACATGTATGCAAAGTAACTTGATCCTCAGGTTTATAGACAAGTTCGCAGTTTAACCTGAAAAACAATTAGACATAAATTGAGCGAGTCTGCTAGTACTCCAGACACTGATGTGTAAACATATCCTATATCGACATCATCGACATGAAAATCTAATGCCACCTTAGGCCGCGTGACGCCTGAATATAGGCAATCACTTATTTGGAATTGGTTGCCTAAAGTCTGGCGATAGAAAGAACACGTTTTTACTAACGGTTACAGACAGCCTGCAAAACACATTCCTGTCACAGGTACCGCCTGACGTGCGTTGTTTAATGTAGCTTCAGTAGTTGTTATTTATGTAATTGCGAAGTATTTTTCTTACTATTATCTATTTGTAACGAAAGCCTTTCGTGAAATTAATTTTATTCATTTTTTTTTAAATGACTAGTTTGTGTGAGGGCTATAAAAAGAGTTCCACCTAGTACCACTCTCGTTCCTTCTTTTATAGTTAGATTAGACCTTTATCTTTACGAGCATAAAAAGACTTGTGTCTCCAACTGTCTCCTCCGTCTGCTACAGGGGGGGTTTCTTTACAGGTAGCCACAAGAACATTGATCCGCTTTCCCCCGTAGTAAAAAAATATAAATTAGGTTAATATCTTGAAAACACGTCAGTATTTTGTTTCATTTTTAAAACAAAAAGAAACTTACTAGATAACTATGCAAAATGATTTTTGTTTCATTTTGACATATTACAAAACAAAAAAGTTATAGCTCATCCAAATGATATCAAAGATAAAAAACCGCTACCTATTTCTATGTAAAATGTATCATGTTAATATAAAAACACTTTGTATACTTATTTTTTATTCTATTGCTTATAATGATATTTTAGTCAAATTCAAGCATAAACATTAACTTTCATATATACAACTATTTTTGGCACGCTAAACTGGCATATTTGCAGTATGTGCGGCTGAAGAGGCTAAAGTGGCTGACCAAGCTCATAGATCTGTGGCGACGTCGGACAGAGAAGTAAGGTTTTCAGCGTTTCCCTTAAAGAAAAACCATATTCTGATAACTGGCTGCAATACAAGGGGTTTCCTGAGCTTGTTTAAGAGACTCACTAATAATACATACGACATAAATAGCCAAGATATGTGCAAAACACACCTTGTGGATCTGCTTCAGGTTACCGCGTCACTTTGCGGTACCTTCAGTCACGATGATTATGTTTTCATTTTTATTGATCCAGTGGACTCAATACTTGGAAATTTGCCCAACCACCAAAGGATTTCGGAATGTCTTGCTCGGATGTCGAATACAAATGTTACACTTATTGGTCCAGGGATGCAACCAAGTCGTTCGAAGCTGAATCATTCAATAGCTTATCTAAACAAGATAATTGATACTTGTATCTGTAGGGTGAAAAACGCGATGTTCATCCCAACCACCTGTGCACCTTCCCTCATGCAATCATGGAAAGCTGAAATTGCGGAATATCTCGTACATACATTGTTGCATGAGGGATGTATCTTCTCATTTCTCTTGTGACTCCTCGGATGATTTTTGGCGGTTATTCCAATAACAGACCTTACTAATGTTACTGTTACTGTTCCGCCAGTTGAAGTTGGATTGACCCTCTATTACCAGAATGTTAGGGGCATGAGAACAAAAATTAAGGAACTTAATTTGGCAATCCACTCTTTTTTTTTATGGCAGTGGCACACACACTAAAGGGAGATCCTATGGCGCTCGACGAGCGGTGTGTGTGCGAAGATGTTGATTGACAAGGTTCTTGAATATTTATAGGTTGTAATTAGTGGGAAACAGATGTCCTGGAAGTGAGTTCCACAGTGATGCAGTGCGCCAGACAAAGGAGTTCTGGTAAAGCGATGTTCTAGGTGTTTCTAGTTGTACGACGAACTGGTGCACTCCTGCCGTCTGTCGGGACTGTCTGAAAGGAGTTACCAGGGACGAGATGATGCGGGCCAAATCCTGGGAACATCTGCCGTGAAGGTATCTGTAAAACAGAGACATATCGGCCACATGTCTGTGATGTTCCAGACTGTCCAGATTCCGGGTCAACTCCGGATCCCCGACGAGACGCACAGCCCTCTTCTGAATGGAATCCAGCAGCTTTAG